>JASDQU010103123.1:23048-42729 GCA_032191745.1 Picea mariana
TCTCTCCCTGAGGTTAGGATCACTCTAAGATTGCATGTTCCTTATGAAACTGACTCACTTTGAGTCTGCACAACCTCTAGGGTCATCTTCTCTTTATCCATTGTCCTATGCACTCTCCTGGGAGGTGTGTCATCCCTCCTATATCATGATAGTTGACTCCCTTTGGACTCTAGATCCCTCTAATTCAGTACTATTAATGGGGCCACCTGCCTCACCACTCGTGGAACCACCCACTCCTCCTCATCTATCTCTATGCTCATGTTGGCCACATCACTCATAGGATGGACCCTTAGCCTATATAGGTTTCCCTCCTTAACTCCAAGAACCATTGTTGATCCAGAGCTAGTCCATCTATGCACAAGCGATACATGTCCATATCGAAAAAATATATGATATCCCTTCCTCTAAATCTATAAGACTGAGAGGACACTCCTCCTGAGTTCTCGCACCCAAAACACATTTGACACCCTCGTGTTGAGTGCTTGGCTCCCATACCAAGCTCCACACATAAATCTGAGCCAGACTCTGTGAGAGTTTCAAACAAATCTCATGCACATATATTATGTAAATATGCCATGTTATCCACCAACCATCTCTCTCTGCTAAGGACATTCCTTGAAAGGTCGAAGACCAACAAGATCTCTCTCTAGAACCTATTTGCAACCTCATCAACCTCTGTTGTCGTTGCTTGTTTCCTTCTTCCTTTTCTCCTCCGGAGTGAACACTGTGAAGAATAGTGACCAAATTCATGGCACTCATAACATTTTATCTTACTAAGATCCTTCTTCCATCTCAGCTCTGGAGATGCTTCTCTCTTGGGAGAATCCCTTCTTCCTGGCGAACCTCTTTTGTCTAGAGAACCCCTTCTGCCCTTTCAAGTGTGTGATGCAAGGGATTGGTTCTCATCACTGCTACTCTTTACCACACCATCCATATCATCCCTGGATACCAATTGGGTCTCTTCCTGGATACAATCTATACATAATATGTCAAAATATGGTAACTTATTTCACACATGGATCCCTTCCACAAAGGGCTCCCAAGACTTGGTAAGACCTCTCAAGGATACATTCACCAACTCAACATCTTGTATTGTCTCACCAATGGTTGTTAGTTGATCTCGGATATGAGTAATCTTCATAACACAAGTGAAAATTGTTTATTCACCGTTCATCCTCACAATCTGAAGTTGATGCTTCAAGTGTAGCATTCTACTATTATTCTTGTTTTTGTATAGACCTACCAAAGCATCATACATATCCTTGGGAGTTTCTTTCTAGATAATGTGAGGAATCAAGTGGTCCTTCACAAAACCTAGAAATACCCGCTTTTCCTTCACTTCCTTCTTCTTGTGATTTTCCAACTCATGTGGATCGGTAGGAGTTGCAACCACACTCTCAACATATTCCTTGAGGTCATTCTCTTCCAATAGAAGGAGAACATGTGCCTTCCAAGAATGGAATTTTATTTCCCCTTCCACCCTATCCTAAAGCTTCAATTTATTCATCATCTTGACCTGCCCAGAACAATAACAAGTACAACCCTCTTCCATTGTTGTAGCCAACAATGTGTTTCAAGACGATCCCCTTCTCTTCAAATCCCAAGCTATGATACCATGTCAATTTTTTCATGCAACTCTATGTGACTAATTTTTATATCTAAGAAATTTATTCCTAGTGAACCAATAGTAACACCCTAGTTGTTATCAATGAACAATACTACACTAAAAATTATTGACTAAAAACATATGCAGCGGAAACACAAAAGATCATAGATGAATCATCGACACATATGAAACACAATTTTAGTTCTGCAATATTGTTATCATCATAAATTTTGAGGGAAAAACCATCCCTCCCAACCAATACAATATCATCAAAATCTAAGGACAATCTTGTCCTCCAAAGTCACCAAAACTGAGAACAACCTTGTTCTCCAATAACCATACAAATCAGAAAACCAAACCTCAACAATATCCAGAAAATATTCTCTAGCCACAAATATGTTGCAGACCACATGTACAACTTGTTGAGGTCACCTGACGTCATCCTCTATAGACCTGTCCCTACCCATAAGAGCTTGTATGGATGTACATGATTTTTCCTACAGCAACCTGCGTACATATGTGATTGTTCACACTACAACCCACATACATGAAAAACGTTATACGGACACTTTGTACAACTCACTCCACTTCGTACAATATCTTCCTTTTGAGGTTTCCTCTCTCTCCCCCATGTGTGGTGTGCCTTTCCCTTCCAAGAACATAAAATAGAGATTCCTAAACCTTAGATTGGATTTTATCCCCTAGCAGAATTTCTCTTTATTGAAATCACCAAGCCTCCTAGAACAAGTGCAGACTCCCTTAAGATATATCCATTATGCAAAATGATGATCTAATGTCACAATGACATCTCTCCTTTATATAGGAGTCCAATGAGTGATTTTAGGATCCCTTCATAAACTTAAAAATTAATTAGAATATTGTAATCCTATTTGTGGGTGTGGCACCCCCACACAAGCCCACAAAGCCCATCAACTTTCCCATGAGGCCCTAGCTTCATTTCTAGGCTGATTTCACTGAAACGAAAGTAAAAAACGGTGCCAACAAAAATTCCCACATGCATGGAACCTTGGCCTCTATTGATAATACCTCCCGAAGCTACAAAAAATCAACAAATATGTATTCAATTCCAAACAAAAACCTCATGAGGATATGAATCCCCTTGCATTTTTATAGAGGTGGTACTTCTCTTTTAATTCTTTACAGATTTATCTTAAATATATTGGGATGATGATATAAAAATTGAGAGAATGCTAAATAAAAATATCCAAATATTTATCACTCAAATAAATAAAAATATTGTTGAGTGAAAATGTAATACATACACCAAAGAATTCCTGAGAAATGGACCAGGAATATTCACTCTTAAAATATAATATTCGCAGAAATATAATGCAGAAATAACAATTACAGAAAAGATAAAATAAATCTCACATCCATTACAGTTTTCAATATTTTCGATCACATTCAAGGGAAAGAAAGAAGAATGTCCCACATATGAGATTACTTTAAAAGAGTCTTTTCATTAAAAGAATGATAGAATATGATAGGAAAACTTTAAATATCCAATGCTAAAAACTCAAAGTTCATAAGATATTATTAAAGTTTTTCCCCGAAGTAGTTCTCTGGGATTTTTCAAAAAATAATATAGTCTTTGATAGTATTAAAAATTAATGCATTATTCTAAAGTTGGAATGGGATTGGGCTCCCTTGGATCATAAAATAAATATGGTAATAGGGCTAGACCTAAAAGGAAGACAAACAAAAAATATCATAAAATTGGTTATATTTTTCTTGAGATGGATAAAACACAATTGGATGACTTCTGAATAGGAAGTGAAATGAATTGGGAATAATGTGATATGTGATGCAGGAGCATAGTAAGCAGTCAAGCAGGCGTGGAGGCTAAGGACAGTTGGAAAGCACAACACGCATTTTTCACGTTTTGAGATGTTTCGAAAGTTTAAGGGAGTGGATATTAATGTAATAGTTAGGAAGATGGTGTACTTGCATTTATATCTTGGAGGTTGTAAACAGATCTTGAGTGATTTCTCTCATTTGTAAAACATTAAGGCATTTAAGCCCAGTTAATAAAAGAAGGTAGATTTGAATTGTAGATTAGACAGTTGAGAAGAGCAGGAGGGAAAACGGATATAGACACCCTCGTCTTTGTATTATTGTACCATTAGCATAGCACAGAAGAGGAGAGTTGTAGCAAAGAGCTGTAGAGAACAACCCATGTACAGAGCTTTGAATTAATATATGGAGCTTTGAATCAGATTCATGGTGTTACGATGTTTTCTGTGTATACATGTTGAATGGTATGCCGATAGTTGTTTTATTCTCTCTGTTATGCATTTGTTTTAATACTGTGTGTATCTATGATTTCATGTTGAATGTTTGAAGTCTGAGAGAATGAGTTTCAATTGTTTCTCTTCCTGAGTGAGAGTTCCTGCAAGGAGTGCAGTGAAACGTCCACAAGGAGTGTGTTGATGAAGGTTCAGATTTTATCTCTGATAGCTCAGGAGGGATACTATTGTTCTCATTCCAACAGAAGTGCAAGTGAAGCACAAAAGTTGTAAAAGGTGTGCGCAGGCTGGTTGAAAGCTCAAAACTTAACAACCCAGGGGAAAGTTGAAGGATTGCTTTTGCAAGAGGTGCACAGAATCAAGAAATCAAATACTTAGAAGTATTTGAAAGAGTGTTGCAAGGAGTGTGTGCAGGAGTCCCTTTAGAGACTCGAGTTTACAAGTAAAATCTTAAAAGGGATAACACCTTTGAACACTTCAAAGGAGGTCGAAGATTGAAATACTTCGAAGGGAGATGAGGGTCGAAGTCACCCAACAGAAGTAAAGTTCATAAGGAATAACCTTGGTTTATTTTGCAAAAGTTTTCCAGGAGCAACGAGGGGTTGAAAATTCTCTGTGGAGAATTCGCGAAGTCGCGAGAACCATAGGATCTAGAAAAGTTGCAGGGTGGTTAGAGGCAAGCAGACCCATCACTCTAGGATCCAGAATCAATGTGGACCACTAATCGTGCCTTGCACAAGTTTTCAGATCATTTTTTCATTTTGGGGACCCTGACGAACAGGAGTTGAGCACAGTGGAACAAACGTCCTGAAATCGTGAGTTGCAATAGGAATTGACGTAGAGTTCAGGATTTCGGCACTTCGGGTGTCGGGAAACGGACAAGGCAGTGCTTTGGGAGTGAGAGTCCCGAAAGTTGGGTAGAGTGACAGGTGGCAAGAATCTGTTTCAGAGACAGAGGACAGCAGAGAAGACAGGTGGCGCACTTGTCGCCAAACGGAGTCAAACTTCGTAGACTATTTCAGGGTTTCGTAGGTTGGAAAACCGGAAGTCTTGCAGCAGAATTCATGAAATCGCAAAGTCTAAAGTTCCAAATCAGTGGAAGGTTCTGTGAGAAGCCAGCCTTTGTTGAATACATTTTGGAGAATCGGCATTTCGGGTTTCGACGGGTTTAGGAGCTGGAAACTCGACAACAGGAAGCGCGATATTACGAAACCCGAAAGCCCAAATTTGGAAGGGTGTGAATTTGTTGTAGTCAAGGAGGCTTGGGTGGCACCTGGTGTTTGATCACATGGGCACACCCATAAGGACCTGTGGAGGAATACTATTGTACGTGTGTGTGTGTCCCTGTAAAGAACACAAAGAGTCAATCCGACTCAGCAGGGCATATTTAGAACGATCCTGCGCGGACCTCAACCCGAGGGTTTGGGGGTCTTCTTCGGTTGTGGTATCATAGCACAGAAAAACTTCTTTTCTTTCTTTAGTAGAGAGGAGAAAAGAGGAACATTTCTTAGCCATGCCGCCGAGAAGAAGAGACAGACAAATGCCTGATCCAACAGTGGAAAGGGAAATGCATGAATTACGTGCCAAGCTTGATGCCATGGAGACAACATAGAGGCACACAGTCAAAACTAGGGATATCAGTGAGGATGACAGTGAAAATGAAGCTAGAAATGAAGGAGAAGAAGTAGCAGTCGAAGATGCTACAGATGAACGCCTATTCAGGGATGTTGCAAGGATAGGTGCCAGAGAAAAAATAGAGATTCCCATGTATGAGGGAAACCTGGATGTTGAAGAGCTTCTAGACTGAATTAGAACTCTGGATAAATACTTTGACTATGAGGATGTCGAGGAAGACAAGAAGGTTAAACATGATGTCACAAGACTTAAAGGGCATGCAGCATTATGGTGGGATGAACTGCAGGCTAACAGACGCTGCAAAGGCAAGCAGAAAATCAAAAGCTGGGATAGAATGGTTGCGAAGATGAAAGCCAAATTCATACCCAAGGATTATCAAATCACTCTATTTCAGAGGATGTAGAATTTGAGACAGAATATGATGTCAGTGAAAGAATACACTGAAAAATTATACAAGATAAACATCAGAGCAGGTCATCGGGAAAGCGATGATGAAAAAGTTGCCAGGTACATGAATGGTCTGAGATATGACATCCAAGATGAGATGAGAATGATGATCATTTGAACTGTAGAATATGCTTATCATATGGCTCTGAAAGATGAAGAGAAACTGAGTCAAAAGCAAGGTCAAAGAGGCCAAGACAGAAGTCAAGCCAGAGGCAAAACAATTTCCAAAGACAGAACTCAGAGACCTCAAGAAGAGGGAAAGAAACCTCAAACTCAACATGAGAGAGGCAAAAGCTCACGGAGAGGACAATATGTTGATAGAAATACTTTTCCTTGAGCTAGAGGAAGAGGAAGAGGCCAAGGAGGTGAAGTAAAATGTTTTGTTTGTAAGAAAAATGGGCATAAATCCTATGAGTGTCCAGATAGAAAGAAAGAAGGTGGTGAAACTCACATTGCCGAAGCATAAGGATAGAATTTTGAGGCAGAAGATGCTGAAGGCAGAAGATCCTTGATGATGAGAAAAGTTCTCTTAACGCCAGAGAAAGAGGCAGAAAACCCATCCCAAAGGAACAGTTTGTTTCAAACTGCTTGTAAAACAAAAGACAGGGTATGCAAGGTCATCGTGGATAGTGGTAGTAGAGACAATATCGTTTCTATAGAGATGGTAGAAAAGTTGGGGCTGGAGACCATCGTACATTCAAGCCCATACAGAGTTTCATGGCTACAAAAAGGACATCAAGTAAATGTCACTAAACAATGTTTAGTTGAATTTAAAATAGGAGGATATAGAGATGAAATATTATGTGATATTATTCCCATGGATGTTTTTCATCTATTGTTGGGTAGACCATGGCAATATGACAAGAATGTAGTCCATGATGGGAGAAAGAACACATACACCCTGAAGAAGAATGGGAGAACTCACATGTTGTTGCCAATTAAAGATAAAGAAGTAAAAACAGAGGTAAGCAACACTATACTTCTCATGAGTGGGAAGGAACTTCTTAAGGAGGTTAAGAAGAAGGAAGACACACAATTTATTGTGGTTAGGAAGCCTAGAATTGTTTTAACCAGTACAAGAGTGGTTGATTTACCGGAGGAAATCCAGGAGTTGTTGGAAGAGTTTGCTGATATAGTAATGGACGAACTACCTTGTTCGTTACCACCGATCAGGAGTATAAGCCATCAAATTGATCTTATACCCGGAGCCAGTTTACCAAACAAAGCAACGTACAGGTTGACATCGCAAGAGAATGAGGAAGTCAAGAGACAGGACCAGGATTTAATGGACAAAGGATTGATTAGAGAGAGCTTGAGTCCATGCGCTATTCCAACAGTGCTCAGCCCAAAGAAAGATGGAGGCTAGAGAATGTATATAAATTCAAGGGAAATCAACAAGCTTACCATCAGATACATATTTCCATGACCAAGGATGGATGATTTGATGGATTGCTTGAGTGGAGAAAGATTGTTTTCAAAGATTGATTTGAAAAGCGAGTATCATTAAATTTGTATGAGAGAAGGTGATGAATGGAAGACAACATTCAAGACAAATGAAGGGATGTATGAATGGATTGTTATGCCATTTGGTTTAACAAATGCGCCTAGTACTTTCATGAGATTGATGAATGAAGTCCTGAAGGATTTCATTGGGAAATTTTTTATCGTATATCTTGATGACATATTGATTTTCAGTAAAATAGAAGCAAAGCATTTAAAGCATTTAGTTGCAGTAATGAAGAGGTTACAGCAAGGGAAATTGTTGATAAATATGAAGAAGTCATCACTTATGAGGACATAACTCATCATTTATGAGGACATAACTCCTTTACTTGGGTTTTTTTATCTTTGTGAATGAGTTGAAGATGGATCCAGAAAAGGTAGAAGCGATTAAGAATTGGCTGTTGCCAAAAGGTGTGTTTGAAGTTCGAAGATTCCATGGTTTAGCTAGTTTCTACAGGAAATTCATCCAAAATTTCAGTGGAATTAGCACACCGATGATGGATACGGTGAAGAAAAGACATAAATCTTTTCATTGGACAGAGGAAGCAGAGAAGAGTTTCAATCTGTTGAAGAAGAAGATCACTGAGCAGCCAATTTTGGTTTTGTCAGACTTTAGCAAGATATTTCAGGTCAATTGTGACGCGAGTGGGTTTGCAATTGGAGCAGCCTTGAGCCAAGAAGATAGGTCGTTCACATACTTCAGCGAGAAGTTGAATGAAGAAAAGATTAAATAATCAACATATGACAAAGAATTCTATGTTGTCATACAAGCGCTGAAAAAATGGAGACACTATTTGGTTCCTAAAGAGTTTGTTTTGTATAGTGATAATCACGCTTTGCAATTCGTAACTCAGCAGGAGAATTTGAACCAAAAGAATATTAAATGGGTTGAATACATGCAAAATTTTACTTTTATAATCAAGCATATTTCTGGAACTGCTAACAAAGTTGTTGATTCTTTGAGCAGGAAATTTTTGTTGATGTAGGAATTCAGAGTCAAAACTTTGGGTTTTGATAACCTCAAAGAAATGTACAAGGATGACCCAGATTTTAAGGAAGCGTATGAGGCATCTGAGTATCCAGTTCTCAGGGACAGAAGCCAATGGACCGAATATATGATCTAGGATGGATTATTATTTAGGGGAAATCAATTATGTATTCCAAAATGCTCCATGAGGGAGAACCTACTGAAGGAAAAACACAGTGGAGGATTGGTCGAACATTTCGTTCATGACAAAACGTTCTCAAAGTTGAATGGCGCATATTTTTGGCCAGGGATGAGGACAGATGTTAAGAAATTTGTGGACAGGTGCAGATTTGTCAGTACACTAGAGGAAAAAGGCAGAACACAGGGTTATATCAACCATTACCCATACCAGAAAGGTCATGGGATGCAATGAGAATGGATTTCATATTGGAACTGCCAAGGACACAAAGAGGATGTGACTCAATCTTTGTGGTGGTAGACAGATTTTCAAAGATGGAACATTTCATACCATGCCAGAAAACCAACGACGCAACTCATATTGGGAACCTGTTTTTCAAAGAAATCGTCGGACTTCACGGTTTGCCAAGGAGTATAATTTCAGATCGAGATACCAAGTTCATGGGACATTTCTGGAGGACTATATGGAAGAAGCTAGGGACAAGTTTGTCTTTTAGCTCAGCTTGTCATCCTCAGATGGATGGGAAAACATAAGTTGTGAACAGAAGCTTGGGAGATTTGCTGAGAAGCCTAGTGACTGAACACCATAGTCAGTGGGATCATATTCTGCCACAGGCAGAATTTGCTTATAATGATTCGATCAATAGAAGCACAGGGTAGAGTCCATTCCAAATTGTATATGGAATGCAGCCAAGGGGAGTTTCTGAATTGAAAGATTCGTAACAAGCTGAATTCAGAAGTGCTAGTGCAGAGGATTTTGTAGAAGCAATGAAGGAGCTTCACAACCGAGTTAAGGAGTGTTTACAGAATTCAAATCAAGAGTATAAGCACAGAGCAGATCAACACAGGAGAGAAATTCAGTTTGAATTTGGTGATCTGATTCTTGCACATATGAGGAAGGAAAGGTTCCCTAGGGGAACATATAACAAATTGAAGATGAAAAAGATTGGACCATGCAGAGTCATGAAGAAATTTGGGGCAAACGCATACGATATTGAATTACCCGAGGGGATAGGAATTTCACCGATATTCAATATCTCAGATTTGTACCCTTACAGAGCTGAAGAAACAGGAACAGAGGATGAACAGACAGAGGTTCAGTGGACCAAACAAATTCCTATAGCTGAAAAGCCACAGATGGAAAGTATAATTGACAAGAGAGTCAGCAGGAAGACAAGGAGAAAAGAGTATTTTGAATACTTGGTCAGGTAGAAGGGACATCCAGTTGAAGATGCCAGCTAGGAAGATGAAGCAGAAATTCAGAAGCATGGACAGACCATGCAAGAGCTCATGAATAGGAGTTCATGAAAATTTTCAAGTGAGGGAGTATGATGCAGGAGAATCGTAAGCAATCAAGTGGGCGTGGAGGCAAAAGACAGCTGGAAAGCGCAACACACATTTTTCACGTTTTGAGATGTTTTGAAAGTTTAAGGGAACAGATATTAATGTAATAGTTAGGAAGATGGCGTACTTGCATTTATATCTTGGAGGTTGTAAACAGATCTTGAGCGATTGCTCTCATCTGTAAAACATTAAGGCATTTAATCCCAGTTAATGAAAGTAGGTAGATTTGAATTATAGATTAGATAGTTGAGAAGAGTAGGAGGGAAAACGGATATAGACACCCTCGTCTTTTTATTATTGTATCATTAGCATAGCACAGAAGAGGAGAGCTGTAGCAGAGAGCTGTAGAGAAGAACCCATGTACAGAGATTTGAATTAATATATGGAGCTTTGAATCAAACTCATGGTGTTATGATGTTTTCTGTGTATACATGTTGAATGGTATGCTAATAGTTGTTTTATTCTCTCTATTATGCATTTGTTTTAATACTGTGTGTATGTATGATTTCATGTTGAATGTTTGAAGTCTAAGAGAGAAACAGAATGAGTTTCAATTGTTTCTCTTCCTGAGTGAGAGTTCTTGCAAGGAGTGCAGTGAAACGTCCACAAGGAGTGTGTTGACGAAGGTTCAGAGTTTATCTATGATAGCTCAAGAGGGATATTGTTGTTCTCATTCCAACAGAAGTGCAAGTGAAGCACATAAGCCGTGCAAGGTGTGCGCAGGCTGGTTGAAAGATTAGAACTTAATAACCCAGGTGAAAGTTGAAGGACTGTTGTTGCAGGAGGTGCACAGAGTCAAGAAATCAAATACTTAGAATTATTTGAAAGAGTGCCGCAAGAAGTGTGTGCAGGAGTCCCTTTGGAGACTCGAGTTTACAAGTAAAAGCTTAGAAGGGATAACACCTTTGAACACTTCAAAGGAGGACGAAGATTGAAATACTTCGAAGGGAGACGAAGGTCAAAGTTACCCAGCAGAAGTAAAGTTCATAAGGAAGAACCTTGGTTTATTTTGCAAAAGTAGTCCAGGAGCAACGAGGGGTTGAAAATTCTCTGTAGAGAATTCGCGAAGTCGTGAGAACCGTAGGATCCAGAAAAGTTGCAGGGTGGTTATAGGCAAGAGGACTCATCACTCTAGGATCCAAAATCAAATTGGATTGTTGATCATGCCTAGCACAAGCCTTCAGATCATTTCAGCATTTTTGGGATCATAACGAACAGGAGTTGAGCGCAGTGGAACGAAAGTTCTGAACTCGCGAGTTGCAATAGGAATTGATGTAGAGTTTGGGATTTCGACACTTCGGGTGTCAGAAAACGGAGAAGATAGTGCTTTGGGAGTGAGAGTATTGAAATCTGGGTAGAGTGATAGGTGGCAAGGATCCTTGTTAGAGACAAAGGATAGCGGAGAAGACAAGTGGCACACTTGTCATCGGACGGAGTCAAACTTCGTAGACTGTTTCGGGGTTTCGTAGGTTGGAAAACCAAAAGTCTTGCATCAGGATTAGTGAAGTCTGAAGTTCTGAATTGATGGAAGGTTCTATGAGAAGCCAACCTTTGCTGAATACATTTCGTAGAATCGACATTTCGTGTTTCGACGGGTTCAGGAGCCGGAAACTTGACAACGGGAAGCACGATATTGTGAAACCCGAAAGCCCGAATTTGGAAGGGCATGACTTTGTTGTAGTCAAGGAGGCTTGGGTGGCGCCTGATGTTTGATCACGTGGGTACACTCATAAGGACCTGTGGAGGAATAATATTGTACGTGTGTGTGTGTCCCTGTAAGGAACACAAAGAATCAATTTGACTCAGGAGGGAAGATTTAGAACTATCCTACGCGGACCTCGACCCGAGGGTTTGGGGGTCTGCGTCAATATGTATTAATCATTGTGATGGTGTGTTCTCTCTTCTATTTTATTACCTATGTTCCTTTTAAATTGTCTTGGATTGCAGTTTCATGACCCGTACCAATTGCTTCCACTTGATCCTCTTCAGTTATCTTGATTAAATCTTGGTTTAACCAATTTTCGATCTATTCTCTCATCAGTGCAATGATTATTTCCTTTCTAAATTTGATATCAAATAGTGTACCTTCTAATTCTCTTAAGTCAATCCGAAAGTTGATGAAGTGTTTCCTCGATATATTTGTGTTTATTAACATAGCTTACAAACCAACTTTCTACTTCATGTTCTGTATACTCGATCATACTATTGAATTTCTCTGTTGATACCCCTTTTAATATTTCAAAGTTTTCTTCAAATTTCTCCCTTGTCATAAGTATGGAATTAAGAATTAATTTAGGGTATGGGACTTCTCCAGTAGTTCCTGATAGATCTAACTCAATCAATTTGAAATGCAATTCCCCTTTTTTGACACTTAGAGTGTCAACATCAGCCAATATTTCTTTTAAAATATTAATTATTTTAAGCCAACATGATTTCAAGTCCTTAATTCATGTAGAGGATGGTAAATCTTCCTTTTTCATTTTCATTTCACTCATTCCAAAAACTTTCAATACAAATGTGATAACAAAATCCTTGTAGAAACCCTCATCATTATTGAGTTCGGCATGGAGGTACTCTCTCAAATTGGTAAGCCTTGATCCAAAAGAAACAAAAATTCTTGTCAAATCCCATGCCTCTAAGATAAGATACATTCTTTTTTTTTTTTTTCTCCTACATATTGTCTAACCGCGGAAAGCAGACTTGAGAACATGATTCTAGTGTTTTGTCATGACTTTTCCTAGGTTGAATCATGGTAATAGGACTTAAAAATATTGGGGGTGGAATTAAATCATACTCCAACTCTTTAACCTTTTATTTAATCATGGCATTTTCTTCTTCCATTTCATCCACTAACATTTCTAGATCATCGCCAGTAGCTCTATGAATCTTGGAATTTTTTTATGGTAAAAATCTTCTCAAATTGAATTTTGAATTTGTTTGTCCCTTAACCTTGTTTCCTTTTGAAATAACTCTTTATAAGACTAAGTTCTTGGAGTCTATGTCGAATAAATCATTTAGAAGAGTTAAGAATTCTTCTTCATAGAAAATGGGTTCTTGCATCGCCAACTCCGCCGTAATTTTTTTACTTTCCAGCATCCTTTTCTCTTCATCTGGAATTCTATGTCTTTGATATTCACATTCATCTCCATGTCCTCAACTGCATCATCATCATCAAGTATGAGCTCACTTTAGTCTTTTTTATTTTCCTGTCTTTTCCTCTTAATCGTGATCTTGTGAGGTCTTTATGTTGATGTTTGGACAACATCAGGAAGACATTCTCCTAGATTAATAATTAATAATATAATTATTAATTATTAAGTAATTTATATAATAAGTAATAATAATAATAAATAGTTATTTATTATCCAAGGGATGCATCCTTTCATGGATGGTGCGCTCTATTATAGAGGACCAACTGGGGATGCTAGAGAACATTAGGGGGCATGACCTCGTATGTTATGTGTGTCAGCATATCGAGAACTCGAATTTCTTGGAGACACGTTGTGTGTGCTTAGTTCTCTATATTTTGCCGACGGTGATTGGTTGGTGAAGAGGATTGGGAAGGAGAAGTAGATATCTCATTAATCATAATACTCCCATGTAGTTAACCACTATGAAAACCAAGGACCTCCTCCGCTCTCTCATTTGTTCACAACTTGGATTATTTACAAAGAGTTGAAGGAGCATTATACAACACTCAAATTTTCAGTTGTGTCTGCGTGGCAAGAGAGAACAAGGGTTCTAAGAATTCCTCTTAAGCATGTTGTCAGGATTCTCTTCCCAGTGGACGTGAAAAGGGTGTCTAAAGACAACGATTGTGATATTTGTTGGAACACTATACAGGATGTGGATTTTGTACGCCTCTTACCATCGTGCAGTCACTACTTTCACCTAGATTGCATAGACTAGTGGCTGCCATACCAAGATACTTGTCCCTTGTGAAAAGGTTCTACTTGTCATAATACCCATGGAATATCATAGAGGAGCCTATTATCAATTCTAAATTAACGAAATTGTACTATTGGTTTGTGGGTTTGGAAATTGTATCATTGCAGTAGACTATTTCGTTCAGTATGGCTTTGCTAAAGAGGTGTTAATTCTCAGTGTTGAGTAGATCAAATCCTTTGTGTGTTAATATTTCTATATTTGAAAATTTTATGTGGTGGCCATGGTTTCCTACAAGACGAGGATATTGGACTTGCACAAATCTTAGACTATGTAATATGATCATTGATGGTTTGAGTCTCAGAGCAAGACTATGCCTTTGGACACATTGATTAATGGATTATCATTGAAGAAGGCATATGTGAGGTCAACACCAGATTATATATCCTTGGAATTAGCTGTGGGTATACAGTGCTTGTAGAATTGAGGGAAAGCCAGTGGTGACTTCCAAGTGGATATACAATATCAATCATGTAGAAAACAACAACATCGAAAAGTACAAAAGCATGGTTGGTGTGGCAATAACCATTTTGGACCAGGGTTCTCCTAGAAAAAGGGAGCTATTTGGCTCATGTAGAGAGGTAGGCATGGAGGACAAGACCTTCCAACATGATTTCAAGGAGAGGCATTGCCAGAAATGATGCGGAGAGACAGAAAGTCTCTAAGAGAAGTATACCTCCACGACTGGATCATACCAGATAGCAGAGGTAGTTTCAGTGTATGTAGAGGCACTTCTAGAGAGGGAGACATTGCTACATCCAGAGGGAGAATAGATTGAGTTACCTCCAGATAAGGAGGAAGAGTTACCTTCAGTGTTATAGGGAAAAGAGACGGAGGAGTCACTTCCATCTCTAGAGGGAGTGTTGATGTTTAAGACAACATCGTGAGACATTATCCCCAGAGGGTCTTGTGTGGACTAGTAGGGGGGAATGTAGACTTCATCCTAACATGCTTCAGATGGTCAAATGAAGGAAATGAGACATTGATTTCATGAGGAAACCTCGATATTTATTAGGGTACATTGGTTCCATGAGGGAACCTTGATGTGTCCTAGAGATATTTGAGGCAGCATCATGAGACATTCTCCCTGGAGGGTCCTGTATGGACTAGTAGGATGGAATGTGGACTTCATCCTAACGTGCTTCAGATGGTCAGATGAAGGAACCAAGACGTTCATTTCATGAGGAAACCTTGATATTTATTGGGGGACATTGATTCCATGAGGGAACCTCGAAGTGTCCTAGAGATGTTTGAGGCAACATCATGAGACATTCTCCCAAGAGGGTCCTATATGGACTAGTAGGAGGGAATGTGGAATTCATCCTGACATGCTTCAATTGGTCATATGAAGGAACCAAGACATTGGTTTCATGAGGAAACCTTGATATGTCTTATGAGACATTGGTTCCATGAGGGAACCTCAATATGTCTTAGACATGTGTTCCACGAGAGAAACACAAGATGTCTAGTATGGACACATTTCATGAGTGAATCCTAAGGTTGAATACTTCAGTATATTTGGGTGTCTAGTATACATTCATGTACCCAAAGAGAAAAGGACCAATCTAAACCCTTCAAGTAGAAAGGGTACATTTTTGGGGTATAGTGAGTCTTCGAAGGCATACCAGATCTACATCCCTAGTCAAAGACAGATTGAGGTGAGAAGATATGTTACCTTTGAGGAGGAGGTAGCCTTTAGGAGATCTAGAATATCTCACATGGAGATTTATAGTGAGAGATAGGAAGAGATGGTTCCTTCTCCCCCTCACCCTCCAACATTTCAGAGGGAGACAGTTGATCCTATTGATCTCATTGATCATGTAGCTCCAGTTGATGTTCCCATATATTTTATAGTAGGTCGAAAGATACCTACATGGGCTCGTCAGACTCTATAGGAGTTAGAAGGACATGTATCTCCTCGTGGTACCTTTCAAGAAAGAAATATGCCTCAGATATATTTGTGCTATGCCACATCTATGAGCCACATCATTGATTATGATCCTTCCTTTTATAAGGAGGCATCTAGTCAACTAGTATGGAGAGATACCATGATGGAGGAGTATCGGTCCATCATGAAGAATGATGTGTGGGATATTGTTTCGAGACATGAGGGGAATTTTGTAGTGACTTTCAAGTAGATCTATAATATCAAACACATAGATGACGGGAGCATCGAGAAGCACAAAACAAGATTTGTTGTTAGAGGATTCTCTCAGGTGGAGGGAATATATTATGAGGAGAAATTTTCTCTTGTTGCTTGATACACTTCTATCTGGACAATTATTTCCCTTGCAACATTCATGGGTTGGAGACTGCATCATATGGATGTGAAGACAACCTTTCTCAATAGAGAGATTGAGGAAGAAGTATACATTAAGTAGCCAGTTGGTTTCGTGATACATGCAAAGGAGTCACATGTGTGCAGTTTGAAGAATTACATGTATGGACTCAAGCAGACACCTCAAGCTTGGTATGAAAGGATTGATGGACACCTGATGATTTTAGGCTTCAACAAAAGTGTTGTTGATCCCAACTTGTACTACAAGGTTGTTAATTGTGAGTTCCTGATTTTGGTCCTCTACATTGATGATTTATTCCTCATCGATACAAAGATCCTTATTGTTGAATGCAAGTATGTGTTGACCCCTGAGTTTGAGATGAAGGATCTTGGTATGATGCACTACTTATTGGGACTAGACGTGTGGCATAGAACTGATGAGATCTTCCTAAGTCAGGAGAAGTACATAGTTGATATATTGAATAAGTTTGGGATGTTGAATTGTAATCCCATGGCTACACCAATGGTGACAAATATGAAGAAACTAAGTGTGTCTTATTCTAATTCCGACGAGATTGATCCGACCCTGTACAAGACAATTGATTGGATCATTGATGTATCTAGTTAACACCAGACCAGATATTTTCTATGCAGTGAGTGCACTTAGCCAACTTATGAGTCAACCAAGAAAGACACATTGGATTGTTGTGAAGCATGTGTTGAGATGCCCGTGAGGCATATTTGGACATGATCCAAGATATACTTCTAGTATTGACATGATATTGCATGGATATACTGACTCTGGTTGGACAGGGAGCACAGTGGACAGGAAGAGAACCTATGGGTGTTTCTTCACTTTGGGATCTACCATGGTTTCCTAGTGTAGAAGAAAACAGACTTATGTGGCCTTGAGCATCACATAAGTAGAGTACATTGCATTAAGTGTGGAAGTCCACGAAGAAGTGTGGCTTCGCAAGCTCCTTGCAGATTTATTTGGACATGTGTTGGATTCCATCGTTATTTTAAGACATGGTGTAGAGGAAGGCAATACTAGTGTAGTACCTTCCTACATATGAGTAGGTTTTTGATGTTCTTACCAAACCCCTTACCAGGATGAAGTTCGAGTACTTCCATGACAAACTTGGCATGGCAGAGAATTCCTCCCTTGCTGAGAGGGAGTGTTGATGTTTGCAGCTTCCTGAGACATTCTCCAAATCGTACTCCTTTGTGACTAAGTTGAGTTGATATGTGAGGACACTTATCCAAAAAGGGATAAGTGGGTTTGGAATTATATCCCAAACATCCCTTGTGGAGAGCACATGAGGACACGTGCCTTGTGGAGAGCACATGAGGACATGTCAAGGGAGTTGACCTTGACATCACACATTATAGGGAGTTGACCCTAGTGTTTCTAGAGGGATTAGCCTCTAGAAGTCCACATGGGAGTGCCATGTGTGATATCCATTCTAAAAATCATAATCTTATGTGACTGAGTTGAGTTGATCTATGAGGAAACTTATCCGAGAAGGGATAAGTGGGTTTGGGATTATAGCCCAAATATCCCTTATGGAGAGCACATGAGGACACATCCCTTGTGGAGAGCACATGAGGACATTTCAAGGGAGTTGACCTTGACATCACACACTATGGGGAGTTGACCCTAGTGTTTTTGGAGGGAGTATCCTATAGAATTCCACATGGGAGTGCCATGTGCAAAAAACTTTTTGCTACAATGTACCGAGTAAGCATCAGGTGGACCTTATCTTAGATTGGGTTGTAGACCAAGGGAGATAAGATGCATTAATCAAAAAGGTGTACTTGTGGTAAATGGCCCCAAGCGTAGTCCTTCCTTGATCATGACAAGGAATAATATGGACTCGAGGTGTTTAAGGTGCATGATGCAGAATGTCTCCTTCGTTGACAGGGACCGTTGATGTTTGGAGAACATTGGGAATACAATCTCCTAGATTAATAATTAATAATTATATTATTAATTATTAAATAATATATATAATAAGTAATAATAATAATAAATAGTTATTTAGTATCCAAGGGATGCATCCTTTCATGGATGGTCATCATATGTTCTTTATATATGGAACACTCATCATTTTAATAATACATCGAATATCATATATATCATCTCATCGAAATTCAACACTTTCAAGACTCTTTTTCGGAGGATCATGGTCATCTACATCAGTATAATGTTCAATTACGGATTTCTTTTGTTCCTAAATCACAATTTGGGTATTTGGTTTTGGTGTTTCTCTTTTTTTAGAAGAACCTTGAGATCTTGTACTTCATTTATTAACAACCTTTATGTGTTATCTATCTGCTACGTTTGTGCTAACAATTGTTTCAATATCTCCAATCGGAACTCCTTTAGGGTTATTTTCATATTCCTCTTCTTCTCCAAACAAATATGTGTTTTTATATGAAACACTAAAAGCAACTGAAGTCATATGATTCATAAAACATTGATGTGGGTCAAAAAATTTCATTTTATTCTCCAACTTTAAGTTGTACTGGTCAAACTCGACTACATATTCATTAATTTTTGAAGCATTTTTTACTGTGATTTCGCCAATTTTCTATGGCAATGAAATGGATTTCTTTTTCTTTATTTCATAGAATAAATTGGCCCAAAATTTGTATTGTCTACATATTTCAATCACAAATGTTCTATTTGATACATAAAACATAAGATAAATCGGGGCTTCTCTAGAGAAATAAACTATGATTATGTTGCAATGTTCATTTGATTTAAAACTTCCCCTTTTTATATAAAAAGGTTTCAGCATACAATGATAGTCTTGAAGTACCATTTCCAAATATGAATTTCTTGAAAGAAGAAGCAAATGCATCATAAACTTCATAAAAATGGTACATTGATTTTTGTTTTCAAAGAGCAGGGTACCATGTGTGAATGGTGTCTAGCTTGTAATTAACTTGTTTTTTCTAAATGAAAACCTTCAAATACATGATAGTATGTGATTGAAAATATTAAATATGCAGACATAAAGAAATTCTTTTGCTTTCTAAAATTTGATAACTGGAATGATTTTTCAAAAGAGATGATTTTCAACCAATCGGAAATCACTTTTTCTTAGATAAAAATACAAAATATAGAGAGCCAGATAAGAAATTGTAGCAGTTGACTCTTGGTCAAGAACTATATCTAGGAGCCATGCCATTTCTTGATATGGTTTACTCAATTAACTGGCCTGTATAATCGATAGGTCCTATGGTATTTTTGTTGCGTCTTCTAGATACTGCGGAAATAGTTCCCTACCTCAATTTCTATTTTTTAGAAATTCTTTAGTTTCATCAACCTTAAATTCCATGGTCAGCTCAGGTATTTTCAACATATTTTTTAAAGTATATGGCCCAAGAGAAATTGGATATTGTCCCTGCAATTGAATGATTCTTTGATTCTTTTTGTACTTATCTGTGCATCAATAAATGAGTTATGTAGCATTGAAAAATTT
>JASDQU010103123.1:61644-76458 GCA_032191745.1 Picea mariana
GAAGGGTTGGCAATTGATGTTGTTCTCCTTGAAGATTAAGTGGGTTATTTCTAACCCTTATTCTTTGAATTCTTTTTCTATTATTTCTCTCTCCATGATTCTCGAGATTCTCTTGTCTGTCACCCATTATAGTATTTCTTCTTTTTGCAGTGGTGGAAATTTCTCCCAACTTCTGGAATTTGAATTTGTTTACCTTCACTCCTTGTTATTGATCCCTTGTATGATTACAGCTTCAATTTCTATCTGGTCTTGTTTTCCTTCTTTCGATCTCTCTTTCTTCTTAGCGAGACAAAATTTCCCATGATATCTCAAGTTCTTCAAGAGTTATGGTTGTTGTCAATGTCAAATCGTACAATTGATGAAGAATACA
Source organism: Picea mariana (assembly GCA_032191745.1). Taxonomy (NCBI): domain Eukaryota; kingdom Viridiplantae; phylum Streptophyta; class Pinopsida; order Pinales; family Pinaceae; genus Picea; species Picea mariana. Next base: position 62,015 of record JASDQU010103123.1, read on the forward strand.
CATTTGATTTGACTGATTTGACTAATTTGACTGAGGTTGGGTCATTAGAATTTTGGTCTGTGAAACAAGCCTTTTGTTCTCCCTAGTATGTTTGCCAAAAATGTTAATTCTTGGATCTATTCAAGTCCAAACAGAAACCCCATGAGGATATAAATACCCTTGTGTTTTTATAGAGGTGGTACTCCTCTTTTGATTACTTAAATATTTATCTTAAATATCATAGGACAATGATATGAAAAATGAGAGAGTTCTAAATAGAAAACTCCAAATATTTATCACTCAAATAAATAAAAAATATTGTTGATTGAAAATATAATACATACACCAAAGAATTAATGAGAAATGTACTAGGAATATTCACTCATAAAATATAATATTTTCATAAATATAATATAGAAATAACAATTACAGAAATATAAAATAAATCTCACATTCATCACAGTTTTCAATATCTTTTATCACATTCAAGGGAAAGAAAGAAAAATGGCCCATATATGAGAGAAGTTTAAAAGAGTCTTTTCATTAAAACAAGAATAGAATATGATAGGAAAACTTTAAATATCCAATTCTTAAAACTCAGATTTCATAAGATATTATTATAGTTTTTCCTCGAAGTAGTTCTTTGGGATTTTAAAAAAAAATATATAGTCTTTTATAGTCTTAAAGATAAAACCATTCGTCCAAATTTCAACTAGGATTGGGCTCTTGTGGACTATAAAATAAAGATGGGAATAGCGTTGGACCTGAAAGGAAGACAAAGATAAAATATCACAACATCAATTATGTTTTTCTTGAGACAGATAAAACACAATTCGATGACTTCTGAATAGGAAGATAAAAGAATTAGGAAGAATGTGATATGTATTACTCACTATGATGGTGTTCTCTCTTGTCTATTTTCTTGTCGATGTTCATTTTATATTGTCTTGGATTGCAGTTTCATGACCAATACCAACCACTTCCACCTAATCCTCTTCAATTATCTTGATTAAAGATTGCTTTAACCAATTTTCAATATATTCTCTCATCAGTGCAATGATTATTTCCTGTATGACTTTGATATCAAATAGTATACCTTATAATTCTCTTAATCCAATCAAAGTTTTATGAATAGTGTCCTCAATATCTTCATTTGTTTTGCCATAGCTTACAAGCCAGCTTTCTACTTCATGTTTTGTGTACTCGGTCATATTATTAAATTTCTCCATTGATACCCCTTTTAATATTTCAACATTTTATTCAAATTGATCCTTCATCATAAGTATGGAATTAAGTATTAATTTAGGGTCTAGGACTTCTCTGGTAGTTTCTAATAAATCTAACACAATCAATTTGAAATACAAATCCTATTTTTGACACTTAAAGTGTTAACATCATCCAATATTTCTTTTAAAACGTCAATTATTTTAGGACAATGGGATTTCAAGTTCTTGATTCGTCTAGGGGATGGTAAGTATTCCTTTTTCCTTTTTCCTTTTCATTTCACTCATTCGATAAACTTTCAAGACAAATGTGATAACATCGTCCTTGTAGAAACCCTCATCATTATTAAGGTCGACCTGGAGTTACTCTCTCAAATTGGTAAGCCTTGAACCAAAAGAAACAAAACTACTTGTCAGATACTATGCCTCTAAGATAAGAAACGTTCTCTTTTTTATATTTTCTCCTACATATAGTCGAACTGAGGAAAGTAGACTTGATGTTCCCTTTAACTTAGAACTTTATTTTGGTGTTTTTTCATGACTTTTCCCAGGTTGAATCGTGGTAATAAGACTTGAAAATATTAGGGGTAGCATTAAATCATTTTACAACTCTTTAACCCTTTCTTTGAGAATGGCATTTTCTGCTTCCATTTCATCCAGTGACATTTCTAGAGTATCATTAGTATCTCTATGAATCTTAGCAATTTTTTATGGTAAAACTCCTCTCAAATTGAATTATGGATTTGTTTTTCTTTGAAACTTCTTTCCTTTTGAATTAACTCTTTCTAATACTAACTTATTGGAGTCTCCATCAAATAAAGTATTATGAAGACTTAAGGATTCTTCTTCATAGAAAATTGGCTCCTGCATCGCCAGCTATGCTACAATTTCTTTACTTTCCTGCATCCTTTGCTCTTCATCTAGAAATTCTATGTCTTCTATATTCACGTCCAATTCCATTTCCTCAAGTGCATCATCATCATCAATTATAATCTTACTTGATTCTTGTTGATTTACCTATGTTTTCCTCTTAATCATGAGCTTGTCAGGTCTTTCAAGACTCTTTTTCGTAGGATTGTGGTCATCTTCATCACTAGAATTTTCAATTACATATTTCTTTTGTTCCTGAATTAAAATTTGGTGATTTGGTTTTGGTGTGCCTCTTTTTTTAGAAGAAACTTTATATATTGTACTTCTCTTATTAACAACGTTTATGTGGTGTCTATGTGCTTCTTTTGTGCTAACAATTGTTTCAAGATCTTCAACTGGAACTCCTTCAGGGTTGTTGTCAGCTTCTTCTTCTTCTCCAAACAAATATGTATTTGTATATGAAGCACTAAAACCAACTAAAGTCATATGATTCATAAAATATTTATGTGGGTCAAACCCTTTCACTTGATTTTCCAACTTTAAATTGTACTAATCAAACTGGACTGCATATTCATTAATTTTTTAAGCATTTATGACTGTGATTTTTCCAATTCTCTATGGCAATGAAATGAATTGATTTTTCTTTCTTTCATAGATTAAATCGGCCCAGAATATGTATTGTCTACAACTTTCAATCACAAATATTCTATCTGATACATAAAAATGGAAGACAAATTAGGGCTTCTTTATAGCAATAAACTTTGATTATGTTGTAATATTCATTTGATTCAAAAATTTGTCTTTTATCTAAAAAGGTTTGTGCATCCAATGATAGTCTTGAAGTACCATTTCCAAATACAAGTTTCTTGAAAGAAGATACAAATTCATCATAAACTTCATAAAAATGGTACATTGTTTTTTGCTTCCAAAGAGCAGGGTACCATGTGTGAACAGGGTCTACCTTTCAATTAACTTGTTTTTCTAAATGAAAACCTTCAAATACATGATAGTATGCAATTGAAAATATTAAGTATGCAGAAATAAATAACTTCTTTTTCTTTCTAGAATTTGATGATTGGAATGATATTTCAGAAGAGATGATTCTCGACCAGTCGAAAATCATTTTTTCTTGGATAGAAAAATATAAAATAGAGAGAGCCAGACAAGGAATTGTAGCAACCAACTCTTGACCAAGAAACCTAGATATGATCCATGTCATTTCTTTATATGGTTTTCTTAATTGATTGACATGTATAATCGATATGCCCTCTATTATTATCATCGGGTGTTCCAGATACTGCTGCAAAAATTCCCTACCTCCATTTATATTTTTCAGAAATTCTTTAGCTTCATCAACTTTGAATGTCATGGTCAACTCAGTGTTGGGCCTCAGAAATGTCGTATTTTCATCCACCTTTTCCTTCATTATTTACATTCCATCGTCCCATTGACCTTTTATTATACCATTTCCATACATACATTTGGGTTTCACCTTATTATTTTCCACTTTATTCATTTTAGTATTATAAGTGAATTTGTGATTAAATATTAGAAATTAACATATTTTCATTATATATCAAAGTTGGATGAGTTTGATGATGTGTGGAGGCATATTTGAAGATTTCAACAAAGTCAAAATACACCACCTATCCTCAAATTCGAATTACATCTTCAAACTTGAAGATTTGAAAGAGAGAAGATCATGGAAGATTTGGTTGGCATATCTTATCTAAGAAATGTGAGAGATGTATGGAGGATTTGAAGGGATCATATCTTTTCATAATGGGAAAGTAGTTGAGAGAGGTTGAGAGAATAGTGGATCTGTCATTATGACACTCATGTATATAAGTGAGTGTTCTCTCTTCATGAAGGAGTCATGTAATTCATAATTTAGTCTTGTAATTAGGAGAAAGGGGATTCTTAGCTTTGATTCTTTCATGTTTTGTCATTTGACTCTTGTAATATAATTTGAGATTGATTTATTGTGTGAGCTCATATATGTATTTTGTCATTCAACTCTTCACATGTTGTATTGCTTTCCTAGATTAATTTCCTGCTTTCCTAGTTAGTCTTTCAATGCTTTCCTAGATTAATTTCATTTCAACAATTTAGATTAGATTACTTCTACTTAAGTCCTGCATATATAGTGTGTGTTCTTTGTAAGACTACGAACCTCAGATTGACAAATTAAATAGTTGGGAAATTACTACAACGAAATTAAACGACAATATTTCTGCCTAACATTTTGGTGCCATTGCCGGGGAAGCACGATGGATTGAGGTTTAGCTTGATTTTTCATATAAGTGTAGATTTAAATTTTTGCAATAAAGAGTAAATGTCAATTTCTGCAAGCGTAAGTGTAGATTTCAATTCCCAGAAGTGTGGTAGTGTAAATTTCAATTCCTGCAACTGTGAAGAGGTTTTCATGTGTTTCAGCAAGTGTGATTTTCAGTTTTTTTATTTTTTTGATTTGGGTGTTGTAAGAACCCCTTTTGCAATATGATTTAACCATGAGTGTCATCTTGGAACTACTCACTTGGATCTTAGCAAAAGCCAGGATCTCCTCTTCTTAGGAAAAGGAGATCTTGACAGCAATCAAAGATTCAAATACTCCTCCAGAAACAATTGAAGATTCAACATCTGAAAACTCCTATGCATTTGATGACGAACAAACATTCGAATAGGAGATGGAGGAAGGGGAATAGGAATTACAAAAATATATGAGTGAGGGAAATCTCACCTGCAAAATTTATATCGAGCAATGGTTCCAGGTAAGTACTCGATTAGATCCATTTTTTTATTTTTATTTAGGAAGTTTGCAGTTACAGCAACTAGATTTATTCACTCTCGAATATTTTCATTATTAATTTGAAAAATTACCACTGAACATATTGTTGTTACTATTATGTGAATGGATCCACTAGAAATTTGCCTACACATAACTGATTTTTAACTTCTAATTAGTATAGAGTAGGTAGGATTTTATTTTCAATTTTGTTTTGTTTTAGAATAAGTATGCTCTCCTCCACGCTTCGAGCAATCGCGAGGATCAGAACATAGGATGCCTCTAACGTTTTCAGGAATAATTTTAATTTTTATTGTTGATGATACAAACAATTTCCTAATCTATGTTTTGTCTCCAATTTTTAAATGTGTTTACTCCATTTGCTAAAAAAAAAAAATTGAATTTGTTTTACATTTTTCAGTTTTTTTTATTTGAAACAAATGTAAAAAAAAATATAATAAATAAATAAAAAATAAAAATCTTTGTTGTGTGTCCATGCTGAATATGCAAATAAAAATAAAACATTAGGTGAACAAGATAAAAATAAATCTTTTGTCCTTACATGCTGAAACAGTGACTCTGAACCAAAACCAATGACTGAAACGGTGCATCCCGCTTGCAATTTGCGTTGCACTGCCCATGTAAAACCCACAGTAACACTACACACACTTTTGATCCATACACTTTCGCAACAGAAAATTTTATCTGGACATTTCTGCATTTTCATATCGGGCTTCATCTCGCCTTGATTGCTTTGTGATCTGAGATGTTTGGAAAAAAATTTCGATAATTTTTATGACCAGACACCAAATCAGAATCTTTGTAGAAATTTTGAACGCCTGTGCTCATAGGGTTCAAGAAGTAGCTTTCATCCGAAAATTTGTAACAATGTGAAGTATATGTTTGTTGTTACACCGCACCCTTTCAACATGAGTTTTATTGTATGAACAAAAGAAGGTTTTGCCTCGGCTGAAAACATAAAACCTAGACTAAACACTGCACCGAAAATCGTTGCCATCATTTTATAACTGAATACCTAATAAGCATCCATCTTAAATTAAGTTTTTGATATTATTGTTTAGGGACAAGAAAACATCAGTAATAGTCTAGTTGGAGTTTCCTGGGCCAAAATATGTGGATTGTTAAAATTTCTAAAATCAAAAATATATATTCCAGGTATTAAATCACCAAAATATGTGGACTGTTACGATTTCTAAAATCAAAAATATATATTCCAGGTATTAAATCATGGTTTGGAACTGGGGTGTGATGAGTAGAGTGATAGTCCAAAATAATTAAAGCAGAGGGTGTTCATTCAAAAAAAAAAAACATGAAAAAATAAAATTCACCTATTCCAATGATGGTTGTTGCACAATAAAAGAAAATGATTTACCCTTCTTGTATGATATTTATAGGTTGCCTACATATTCGTCCAACTCTCACGCAATTTTCATTACCATCCAACGTGATTTCTATGATCTATCATTATCTTCTCGCATCTTCAAAAACGAGATTTGTTCATCAGATTCTTGCATTCAATCTAAAGCCTTGATTTGTCAACCAGATTTTGTTGTCCTTCGTGCTCTTGTTGCTAGTATTAGGGAGACCCATATTTCTCTCTCTGCCAATTTGTTGCATCCTCATCCAGCTCATTTGCATATCTATGTAGATCCCAGACCTCTTGACCTTCAGGAGTTTGTAATTTAAGGAGGCGCTAACTGGAAGAAGGTTATTGTGTGCTCAATGTTGTGTGCCATGGCATGTAGGTTTAGATTGTTCTAAAGTGCAGACGTTATCATATTCTAAGAAAGCATCCAATGACCTCATTTTCAAGCTATATAAAAACGAACGCCCTCTCTTCTCAATGCCAATAAATTAAGTTTGTTTCAAACATTGGTGTTGAATGGAATTCATTCATGTAAAGAGAGAAGCGGTGTTTACTCTATATCTAGAGGCAGGTTACCCGAATCACTAGGTATTCATGAAAACAGGTGAGTTGCACCAAACATGTGTCATGCATGCGGACAAGGTCGCACACATCCCAAGTCACCCCTGCTTGAAATATTATGGAAAACATGACGCCCCCTAATTACTTCTATTACTGAGGCACGATTCCCATTAAAATTGTGAAGGATAGCAATTTGGTGTAATATCTGTCCAAATTGTGTTGAATTGGTGATTTTCATTGCGAACTCGTAAGGTATACTAGCTTGATTGATGCATAGTGTTCACCTTTCAATCGCACTCGCTTGTTTATGTGCGGAATTTATATTGTATGAGCACGTTTCGGGATATTGGAATCTTCTCCCATAGGAATTTAATCTAAACCATTGTGATGAGGATGATCTCATGATTTTTCCCCTTTTTTTGATGATACGTAACCTCTGTCATTTGAATTTGGTGCAATAATAATATCTTGATGGCTTATTCGATAGATAGTCAGACTAATGGATTTGGAAATTTTCTCCATCCTAAATTTTATAGCTAAGTTAGTTCAGAGTTACATCAAGGTGCCATGCCATTTAAGGTTTGTAGTGTTGTTGGCTCTTTTGCGATCTCAATTCGAAGCAGAACCTTCTCACAAGGTTGTGGTTTTCTTCTCAACATGTGATGCGGTGGATTTCCACTATGCACTCATAAATGAGTTTCACTGGGTTTCACATTTTCAAGAGGTGGATGAAGAAAAGGGAAGCTTCATAAAATCCAAAACGTTTCGTCTACATGGAAATATGGCATAGTAGAACAGAAGCAAACTTTTCATGGATATAATGAAGAAAAATGTGCTATTCTCTTATGCATTGATGTTGCAGCAAGAGGCTTGGACTTTCCAAAAGTTGGATGCATTATTTAGTATGACTCTCCAGGAGATGCGAATGAATGTGTGCACAGGGTTAGTAGAACAACTCGTCTAGACCAGAAAGGGGAAGCTGTGTTATTTTTGCAACCTATTGAGTTGGATTATTTGAAAGAATTGCAAAAACACGGCATGCTCTTGAATGAGCTTTCATTGCAAAATGTTTTGGGATCATATTCAAGTGCATGGAAGGACATATAATAAACAAGCAAATTTTTTAAGAGTACACTTCAACAATTGATGAACGTCGGATGCGTCTCATCCTAGAAAACAAATATACAAGACAATGCGTAGAATTGACGAAGTCGGCCCTACCCAAGCAGAAACCATGCATATATTTATTCTTAAAAACAATGATCCAAACATGTTACGCCAATGTGTTTTTCTCAAGTCACTTCACACAGTAATTAACGACGAAACAAGCGCAACAGCAAAAGGTATAAAACATATATTTTTTCTTTGATTTACCGCATTTGCACTCAATTCTGCATGATATGTTTTTCGCAAATCTTACTGATTTCATGCAGGATTTGTACTAAGATTTTTCAGGTTTCGAGATAATCACATTTTGTTGCTGAAGTGATTTTCAAGAATCACAAAATTCTTCAAAGAATACATGCTTTGCTAGACAGCTTGAAGGAGTTGTTACTCAACAGAAACTTTTTGTGCATCTTGATGTTTGTTGATACACAAAAACAATTTATTGATACACAAAAACCTTTTGCACATATTGATGTTTGTTGTTACACGACAACTTTTTGTGCATCTTGATGTTTGTTGTTACACAGCGACCATGTTGATACACCATGTTGCGATACCCATATTTCTACATTTTTCCAAATTTCATGCTGAGACACTATCCCATTTCTACTTCAAGGTTGATTAGTCATCCTTGTCTTGACATCCATCTTCCATTGAATTATCCTTCATGATTTCACACACCTATTTTTCTGAGTTGCATACATCATTTCCCTTATCTTTTTCAGTTCATTTTTTCCTTTCCAATTTTCCTTTTGAATAAAACAAACTCCCTTTCCATGGTCACATTGCCTTGATTTTCTTACCATAAACCCTGTTACTACTGATATCTTTACATCTATATTCCCACCAATCTTTTTACAAACTCGCGTTGACTGATGTGGGATTCCTTAAGGCCCACCTTTCAAAAAATCTTGCCCCATCGACCTCAGCACCTTATCTGGGATATAGAGTAGAGTTCATTTTGAGTACCTAGAGGCTTGCATGCATTAATGGAAAGTTCTCTCTCTAGAAATCATTGGAATACATCAATGTCCCTTAATCGTTAGATCTTGCAAGTGGCTCAACATCAGCACCTCTATTCCTACTTCGCAAGATGTACTCGGTTACCTTGACACTCATTGACATCATTGGTGAGTTTTTCTCGCATTGGTTAATGACATTCATCAATGGTCGGTAATCCAATGATTTATCTTCATGCTCGACATCGACACGTTCATTCGTATGATTAGAATTGTACCATCAGTTTATAGCAGGTGAATACTATACACTTTTTCATGATCCCCTCAGCAGTTGCAACAGTTTTATTTCAGATCTATGAGAGTACCACAACTCCATATTCTCTGCCTTCCACATTTCTCATGATTCAACAGTAGCAGTTCAGATTCCTTCACTTCCATGATCCAGTTACAGTAGCAGCAACATTAGCAGTTCCATTTTCATGATCCTACAGTAGTGACATCTTCCATGCTCCAGCACCAGCCATATTCCTATTGCATTATTCATCATCATTATTGGGTAAGTGGAGGTTTGTTCTTTTCTAAGCTTTAATCACACAATTCCTTATATGTTGACTTGAATAATTTGGAAAATTTCCTCGCCATGCTCTCTTTCCTTCCATAACCTACCCTAAGTTGCATGAGGATATGAAACCACTTCAGTTTGGGGGGGGGGACTATTTCACCACATATTCATTACCATTATTCTATTTTACCATCTCATTATTCCATTTATGATTCACTAACATTTCTTTTCCAATGACATTTTGTTGCATTTCGATTGTTATAAATTTTGGCAAGATTCATAAAGATAAACAAAAGGCTTTCTTATACACAATGATGTTTTCTTATGCACATTGATAGCTTATTATTATTTCCAGTGAATATATGACTAAATTATTGCAGCAAGAAAGAAAATAAGTAAAATGAATGTTGTTAACACAAGAACCAACACTCTTTGTATTCATTGTTGACACACAAGAACCAACCATAATAAAATTTCACATGTTGTTACACATGTATTTTACATGCTACTACTCCTGTACTTCAAATCCTAGAAATATTCCTTATTAAAAAGACATCATCAATCAAAGACATAGTTTAAATGCCAAAAGTTCTTAAGAAGATCCATGCATGGTTGCATGAGGACATGCAACAAGTTCAGTTGGGGAGGATGTTGGACCTCAGAAATGTCGTATTTTCATCCACCTTTTCCTTCATTATTTACATTCCATCGTCCCATTAACCTTTTATTATACCATTTCCATACATACATTTGGGTTTCACCTTATTATTTTCCACTTTATTCATTTTAGTATTATAAGTGAATTTGTGATTAAATATTAGAAATTAACATATTTTCATTATATATCAAAGTTGGATGAGTTTGTGATGTGTGCAGGCATATTTGAAGATTTCCACAAAGTCAAAATACACCACCTATCCTCAAATTCGAATTACATCTTCAAACTTGAAGATTTGAAAGAGAGAAGATCATGGAAGATTTGGTTGGCATATCTTATCTAATATATGTGGAAGATGTATGGAGGATTTGAAGGGATCATATCTTGTCATATTGGGAAAGTAGTTGAGAGTGGTTGAGAGAATAGTGGATCTGTCATTATGGCACTCATGTATATAAGAGAGTGTTCTCTCTTCATGAAGGAGTCATGCAATTCATAATTTAGTCTTGTAATTAGGAGAAAGGGGATTCTTAGATTTGATTCTTTCATTGTTATTCTTTCATGCTTTTTCATTTGACTCTTGTAATATAATTTGAGATTGATTTATTGTGTGAGCTCACATATATCTTTTGTCATTCAACTCTTCACATGTTGTACTGCTTTCCTAGATTAATTTCATGCTTTCTTAGTTAGTCTTTCAATGCTTTTGTAGATTAATTTAATTTCAGCAATTTAGATTAGATTACTTCTACTTTGGTCCTGCATATATAGTGTGTGTGATTTGTAAGCCTACGAACCTCGGATTGACAAACTAAATAGTTGGGCAAGTACTACAATGGAATTAAACAACAATATTTCCGCCTAACACTCAGGTAGCTTCAACATATTTTTGAAAGTAGATGGCCCAAGAGAAATTGGAGATTGTCCCTGCAATGAATGATTCTTTGATTATTTTCGTACTTATATGTGCACCAAGAAATGAGTTCTATAGCATCGAAAAATTTTGGGATGCACCCTGCCTTAGAAATCCCTAATATCCAAATATCATCAATATTTCTTTCTTGAGGTGGAAATGTAGAATAATACTTATAAGCTCTTGACCAATGATATTTTGGGTCTTCTCACATGAATGTATTCAAAGTATCTCCATGGAAACTTCCTTTCATCCTGTCCATCATGCTTTATAGTTGTCAAATTATCTACAGTCTTTTTGATCGTTAATACCAAAGTAACTCTTTTTACATAATAAATCCTGCAGCTATTTTTCGAAAAGAACACCTAAGGCAAATTTAATTTGAATTTATTGGGAATAGTCTCAATAAAATCACCATTAATAATGGTCCTTTGGTAATTAACCATTTGGTGTCCCTGATAATATGTTCATTTAATGTTACTCGGGTAACATGACAAGATTCACTATGGAGAAACAAATATAAAGGAAAGGAGTGGAGTAAGTCCAATCCCGCGATAAGATCTCAAAATATGGCTAAGTGTTGCAAATTGGGAAGAGGAAAGAAAAGAATATTTTTAAAACTTATGATATGATATCCGCCTTCACAATATAACGTTGAATTGACTAAGTATTGAAATTTTAAGAGAGGAGAATTAAATCTTAAGAAATGGTTAAGTATCGTGAAGCAGACAGACGGAGGCTAGAACATGAAATGAATGAGCAATTCAAATCTGTGATAACAACGCTTGAAAAATTCCCAAGTATGGTGTGATATGAGGATCGCGTAACTTTGAAGTGCATTTTGATAACGGTGGAGCTTCAGACTTGGATTAAAATGCATCATCAACCCATAAACTGATCGTTTCACGAAAAACTTAAGAAATGACTAAGTGTTGGTGCAAAATGGATACGACGGAGAGGGAAGATGTATTTTGAATGACACTGAACTTGAAGACAAGGATTATGAGCCCGCAAGAAATCAAGATGTACAAGAGAGAGAATTATAAAATACTTAGTGAAATTTAAGATCAACAAGTCTCCTAAACAAAATAGGGAAGAACATTCTCTTATAAAGCATAGATAAGAATACACAAAGATGTCAAAAAGGAAGCAAGAAGAATCGAAGAAGGAAGAAAGTGAACTTGCAATGTATTCTCAAGACAAAGGAAGCCAATGGTACATTGAAAGTGGATGTTCAAAACACATGATAGGCGATCAGAACACATTTCTCATCCTAAAGGAAGAAAAAGGAGGCAACGTTACCTTTGGGGATATTGCTTCTACAAGGATAGTTGGAAAATGTATTGTTAGTATTGATAATGGAAGGACTAAAACACATGATGTATTATATGTTGAAGGGTTAAAACACAATCTTATAAGTGTCAGTCAAATGTTTGATCAAGGTTACAACCTCACATTTCATTCTAAAGGATGTGAGATCAGGATAGTGGGTTCAGAAATATTAGTGGAAAATACAAATAGATCCTCGAGCAATGCATACATTCTCAATGAAGTCAAAGGAGAAAAATATTGTATGGGACAAATAGATGAAAGTTGGTTATGGCATAGAAGGATAGGCCATATAAACTTTGATAATATACTAAAACTTAGTAAGACACAAGAAGTAAGAGATATGCCAAGGATACCAAAACCTACTGACACTATTATCAAGCCATGTCATCACGAGAAGAAAATGAGAGTTAGTTTGAAAACAAATGAATACTTAACATCAAATCCATTGGAACTTGTACACACAGACCTCTGTGGTCCAGCAAGAACAAAAACTTTAAAAGGTGAGAGTTATTTTATGTTTCTTATTGATGATTACAAAAGAATGACATGGGATACATTTCTTAAAGAAAAATATGAATCATTTAAGAAGTTTAAATATTTCAAAACCCTAGTTGAAAATGAGACTGATTTAAAAATCAAGTGTTTAAGATCATATAGAGGAGGTGAGTTTACCTCTTATGAATTTGATGAATTCCGTGAGAATAATGGAATCAAGAGACATTTTTTGGTAGCAAGGACTCCACAACAAAATGGAGTTGTATAAAGGAAGAAAAGAATTGTACATGAAATGGCTAGAACAATGTTGAATGAAGCCAAACTACCAGATACCTTTTGGAGAGAAGCAGTTAGCACGATAGTTTACATTTTGAATAGAGAACAAATAAGAGTGAACAACAACACGACACATTATGAATTATGGAAAGGTAGACTAGCTACAGTCAAATACTTCAAAGTATTTGGGATCAAGTGTTATATAAAGAGAAATGAAGATAATTTAGGCAAGTTTGATTCCAGAAAAGATGATGGTATCTTTCTTGGCTATGCCTATGGAAGCAAGGCCTACAAATGATACAACAAAATACTATGAAGGTGGTAGATAGTATTGATGTAAGAGTGTATGAAGCAATACCTCAAGAGGAAAAGTCACAAACAAATGAAGATCCATAGGAGACAATCTACAAAGAACAAGAAAAGGAATAAGAAAGAACAAGAAGAAATAGAATGTCAATATCCAAAGACACCATCCAAAATTGTCCAAAAGAGTCATCAATAAAGTTAGATTCTTGGTGATATAGATACAAGAGTTCATACTAGAAGAATATTGAACCTTTTTTTTATATCTAAAATAGAGCCCAAGAATTTTACACAAGTTGGTGAAGATAAGCATTGGATTAATGCTATGGAAGAAGAACTAAATCAAATAGAGAAGAATGAGACATGGGAACTTGTGCCAGGAACAAAATACAAGAATGTGATTGACACCAAATGGGTATTCAGAACAAATTGGATGAATATGGGCAAGTAGTAAGAAATAAAGCAAGATTGGTTTGTAAAGGGTATTCCCAAGTTGAGGGTATTGAATTTGAAGAAACGTTTTCTCCAATTGCAAGATTAGAAGCAATCATAATGTTTTTGGCATTTTCATGTTTCAATAACTTCAAAGTATATCAAATGGATGTCAAGTCCACCTTTCTAAATGGAATTATAGAAGAAGAAGTATATATTGAACATACAGAAGGATTTCAATTGTTAGACAATGAAGATTATGTATGAACATTGAAGAAAGCACTTTATGGACTAAAGAAACCTCTCAGATCTTGGTATTCAAGACTTGAAAAATAACTACAACAACATGGTTAGAAAGCAAGAGTTGCAGACAACAATCTTTACATCAAAATAGACAATGAATATATGTTAATCATTGTGGTTTATGTGGATGATATCATTTTTTGGAAGTAATGCTAATAGAATGAACCAAAATTTTGCAGATGGAATGAAAAAAGAATTTGAGATGTCTATGCTTGGATAATTGTCATTATTTCTAGGTT
>JASDQU010103123.1:76572-117034 GCA_032191745.1 Picea mariana
GAAGGGTTGGCAATTGATGTTGTTCTCCTTGAAGATTAAGTGGGTTATTTCTAACCCTTATTCTTTGAATTCTTTTTCTATTATTTCTCTCTCCATGATTCTCGAGATTCTCTTGTCTGTCACCCATTATAGTATTTCTTCTTTTTGCAGTGGTGGAAATTTCTCCCAACTTCTGGAATTTGAATTTGTTTACCTTCACTCCTTGTTATTGATCCCTTGTATGATTACAGCTTCAATTTCTATCTGGTCTTGTTTTCCTTCTTTCGATCTCTCTTTCTTCTTAGCGAGACAAAATTTCCCATGATATCTCAAGTTCTTCAAGAGTTATGGTTGTTGTCAATGTCAAATCGTACAATTGATGAAGAATACACATTTGATTTGACTGATTTGACTAATTTGACTGAGGTTGGGTCATTAGAATTTTGGTCTGTGAAACAAGCCTTTTGTTCTCCCTAGTATGTTTGCCAAAAATGTTAATTCTTGGATCTATTCAAGTCCAAACAGAAACCCCATGAGGATATAAATACCCTTGTGTTTTTATAGAGGTGGTACTCCTCTTTTGATTACTTAAATATTTATCTTAAATATCATAGGACAATGATATGAAAAATGAGAGAGTTCTAAATAGAAAACTCCAAATATTTATCACTCAAATAAATAAAAAATATTGTTGATTGAAAATATAATACATACACCAAAGAATTAATGAGAAATGTACTAGGAATATTCACTCATAAAATATAATATTTTCATAAATATAATATAGAAATAACAATTACAGAAATATAAAATAAATCTCACATTCATCACAGTTTTCAATATCTTTTATCACATTCAAGGGAAAGAAAGAAAAATGGCCCATATATGAGAGAAGTTTAAAAGAGTCTTTTCATTAAAACAAGAATAGAATATGATAGGAAAACTTTAAATATCCAATTCTTAAAACTCAGATTTCATAAGATATTATTATAGTTTTTCCCTGAAGTAGTTCTTTGGGATTTAAAAAAAATATATATAGTCTTTTATAGTCTTAAAAATAAAACCATTTGTCCAAAGTTCAACTAGGATTGGGCTCTTGTGGACTATAAAATAAAGATGGGAATAGCATTGGACCTGAAAGGAAGACAAAGATAAAATATCACAAAATCGATTATGTTTTTCTTGAGACAGATAAAACACAATTCGATGACTTCTGAATAGGAAGATAAAAGAATTAGGAAGAATGTGATATGTATTACTCACTATGATGGTGTTCTCTCTCGTCTATTTTCTTGTCGATGTTCATTTTGTATTGTCTTGGATTGCAGTTTCATGACCGATACCAACCACTTCCACCTAATCCTCTTCAATTATCTTGATTAAATATTGCTTTAACCAATTTTCGATATATTCTCTCATCAATGCAACGATTATTTCCTGTATGACTTTGATATCAATTAGTATACCTTATAATTCTCTTAATCCAATCAAAGTTTTATGAATTGTGTCCTCAATATCTTCATTTGTTTTTCCATAGATTACAAGCCAACTTTCTACTTCATGTTTTGTGTACTCGGTCATATTATTAAATTTCTCCATTGATACCCCATTTAATATTTCAACATTTTCTTCAAATTGATCCTTCATCATAAGTATGGAATTAAGTATTAATTTAGGGTCTAGGAATTCTCCGGTAGTTCCTAATAAATCTAACGCGATCAATTTTAAATACAAATCCCATTTTTGACACTTAGAGTGTTAACATCATCCAATATTTCTTTTAAAACGTCAATTATTTTAGGACAACGAGATTTCAAATTCTTGATTCGTCTAGGGGATGGTAAGTATTCCTTTTTCCTTTTTCCTTTTCATTTCACTCATTCGATAAAATTTCAAGACAAATGTGATAACATCGTCCTTGTAGAAACCCTCATCATTGTTGAGGTCAACCTGGAGTTACTCTCTCAAATTGGTAAGCCTTGAACCAAAAGAAACAAAACTACTTGTCATATACTATGCCTCTAAGATAAGAAACATTCTCTTTTTTATATTTTCTCCTACATATCGTTGAACTGAGGCAAGCAGACTTGATGTTCCCTTTAACTTAGAATTTTATTTTGGTGTTTTTTCATGACTTTTCCCAGGTTGAATCGTGGTAATAAGACTTGAAAATATTAGGGGTAGCATTAAATCATTTTACAACTCTTTAACCCTTTCTTTGAGAATGGAATTTTTAGCTTCCATTTCATCCAGTGACATTTCTAGAGCATCATTAGTAGCTCTATG
The DNA here is from genome assembly GCA_032191745.1 of Picea mariana. NCBI lineage: Eukaryota > Viridiplantae > Streptophyta > Pinopsida > Pinales > Pinaceae > Picea > Picea mariana. The sequence continues at coordinate 78,838 of JASDQU010103123.1, forward strand.
AATCTTGGCAATTTTTTATGGTAAAACTCCTCTCAAATTGAATTATGAATTTGTTTTTCCCTGAAAATTCTTTCCTTTTGAATTAACTCTTTCTAATACTAACTTATTGGAGTCTCCATCAAATAAAGGATTATGAAGACTTAAGGATTCTTCTTCATAGAAAACTGGCTCTTGCATCGCCAGCTACGCTACAATTTCTTTACTTTCCTGGATCCTTTGCTCTTCATCTGGAAATTCTATGTCTTCTATATTCACATCCAATTCCATTTCCTCAAGGGCATCATCGTCATCAATTATAATCTTACTTGATTCTTGTTGATTTACCTATTTTTTCCTCTTAATCATGAGCTTTTGAGGTCTTTCAAGACTCTTTTTTGTAGGATCGTAGTCATCTTCATCACTAGAATTTTCAATTACATATTTCTTTTGTTCCTGAATTAAAATTTGGTGATTTGGTTTTGGTGTGCCTCTTTTTTTAGAAGAAACTTTATATATTGCACTTCTCTTATTAACAACCTTTATGTGTTGTCTATGTGCTTCTTTTGTGCTAACAATTGTTTCAAGATCTTCAACTGGAACTCCTTCGGGGTTGTTGTCAGCTTCTTCTTCTTCTCCAAACAAATATGTATTTGTATATGAAGCACTGAAACCAACTAAAGTCATATGATTCATAAAATATTTATGTGGGTCAAACCCTTTCACTTGATTTTCCAACTTTAAATTGTACTAATCAAACTAGACTGCATATTCATTAATTTTTTAAGCATTTCTAACTATGATTTGCCAATTTTCTATGGCAATGAAATGAATTGATTTTTCTTTCTTTCATGGAATAAATCGTCCCAAAATATGTATTGTCTACATATTTCAATCACAAATATTCTATCTGATACATAAAAATGGAAGACAAATTAGGGCTTCTTTATAGCAATAAACTTTGATTATGTTGTAATATTCATTTGATTCAAAAATTCGTCTTTTATCTAAAAAGGTTTGTGCATCCAATGATAGTCTCGAAGTACCATTTCCAAATACAAGTTTCTTGAAGGAAGAAACAAATTCATCATAAACTTCATAAAAATGGTACATTGTCTTTTTCTTCCAAAGAGCGGGGCACCATGTGTGAATAGGGTCTACCTTTCAATTAACTTGTTTTTCTAAATGAAAACCTTCAAATACATGATAGTATGCAATTGAAAATATTGAGTATGAAGCAATAAATAACTTCTTTTTCTTTCTAAAATTTGATAATTGGAATGATATTTCAGAATAGATGATTCTCGACCAGTTGAAAATCATTTTTTCTTGGATAGAAAAATATAAAACATAGAGAATCGGACAAGGAATTGTAGCAGCTAACTCTTGACCAAGAAACCTAGATAGGATCCATGTCATTTCTTTATATGTTTTTCTTAATTGATTGACATGTATAATCGATATGCCCTCTGGTATTATCATCGGGTGTTTCAGATACTACTGCAAAAATTCCCTACCTCCATTTATATTTTTCAGAAATTCTTTAGCTTCATCAACTTTGAATGTCATGGTCAACTCAGTGTTGGGCCTCAGAAATGTCGTATTTTCATCCACCTTTTCCTTCATTATTTACATTCCATCGTCCCATTAACCTTTTATTATACCATTTCCATACATACATTTGGGTTTCACCTTATTATTTTCCACTTTATTCATTTTAGTATTATAAGTGAATTTGTGATTAAATATTAGAAATTAACATATTTTCATTATATATCAAAGTTGGATGAGTTTGATGATGTGTGGAGGCATATTTGAAGATTTCAACAAAGTCAAAATACACCACCTATCCTCAAATTCGAATTACATCTTCAAACTTGAAGATTTGAAAGAGAGAAGATCATGGAAGATTTGGTTGGCATATCTTATCTAAGAAATGTGAGAGATGTATGGAGGATTTGAAGGGATCATATCTTTTCATAATAGGAAAGTAGTTGAGAGAGGTTGAGAGAATAGTGGATCTGTCATTATGACACTCATGTATATAAGTGAGTGTTCTCTCTTCATGAAGGAGTCATGTAATTCATAATTTAGTCTTGTAATTAGGAGAAAGGGGATTCTTAGCTTTGATTCTTTCATTGTTATTCTTTCATGTTTTGTCATTTGACTCTTGTAATATAATTTGAGATTGATTTATTGTGTGAGCTCACATATGAATTTTTTCATTCAACTCTTCACATGTTGTATTGATTTCCTAGATTAATTTCCTACTTTCCTAGTTAGTCTTTCAATGCTTTCCTAGATTAATTTCATTTCAGCAATTTAGATTAGATTACTTCTACTTCAGTCCTGCATATATAGTGTGTGTGCTTTGTAAGCTTGTGAACCTCGGATTGAAAAATTAAATAGTTGGGAACGTACTACAACAAAATTAAACGACAATATTTTTGTCTAACATTTTGGCGCCATTGCCAGGGAAGCACAATGGATTGAGGTTTAGCTTGATTTTTCATATAAGTGTAGATTTCAATTTTTGCAATTAAGAGTAAATTTCAATTTATGCAAGCATAAGTGTAGATTTCAATTCCCGCAAGTGTGGTAGTGTAAATTTCAATTCCTGCAACTGTGAAGAGGTTTTCATGTGTTTCAGCAAGTGTGATTTTTCAGTTTTTTATTTTTTTGATTTGGGTGTTGTAAGAACCCCTTTTGCAATATGATTTAACCATGAGTGTCAGCTTGGAACTACTCACTTAGATCTTAGCAAAATCCAAGATCTCCTCTTCTCAGGAAAAGGAGATCTTGACAGCAATCAAAGATTCAAATACTCCTCCAGAAACAATTGAAGATTCAACATTTGAAAACTCCTATGCATCTGATGACGAACAAACATTTGAATAGGAGATGGAGGAAGGGGAAGAGGAGTTACAACAATATCTGAGTGAGGGAAATCGTGCCTACAAAATTTATATCGAGCAATGGTTCCAGGTAAGTACTCGATTAGATCCATTTTTTTATTTTTATTTAGGAAGTTTGCAGTTACAGCAACTAGATTTATTCACTCTTGAATATTTCCATTATTCATTTGAAAATCTACCACTGAACATATTGTTGTTACTGTTACATGAATGAATCCACTGGAAATTTGCCTACACGTAACTAATTTTTAACTTTTAATTAGTATAGAGTAGGTAGGATTTTATTTTCAATTTTATTTTGTTTTAGAATAAGTATGCTCTCCTCCGCGCTTCGAGCAATCGCGAGGATCAGAACATAGGATGCCTCTAACGTTTTCAGAAATAATTTTAATTTTTATTGTTGATGATACAAACAATTTCCTAATCTATGTTTTGTCTCCAATCTTTAAATGTGTTTACTCCATTTGCTAAAAAAAAAAAAAAATTGAATTTGTTTTACATTTTTTAGTTTTTTTTATTTGAAACAAATGTAAAAAAAATAAAAAATTAAAAAAAAATTAAAAAAAAACTTTGTTGTGTGTCCGTCCTCAATATGCAAATAAAAATAAAACATTAGGTGAACAAGATAAAAATAAATCTTTTGTCCTTACATGCTGAAACAGTGACTCTGAACCAAAACCAATGACTGAAACGGTGCATCCCACTTGCAATTTGCATTGCACTACCCATGTAAAACCCACAATAACACTACACACACTTTTGATCCATACACTTTTGCAACAGAAAATTTTATCTGGACATTTATGCATTTTCATATCGGGCTTCATCTCGCCTTGATTGCTTTGTGATCCGAGATGTTTGGAAAAATTTTCCGATAATTTTTATGACCAGACACCAAATCAGAATCTTTGTAGAAATTTTGAACGCCTGCGCTCATAGGGTTCGAGAAGTAGCTTTCATCCGAAAAATTGAAACAATGTGAAGTTGTTACACCACACCCTTTCAACATGAGTTTTATTGTATAAACAAAAGAAGGTTTTGCCTTGGCTGAAAACGTAAAACCTGGACTAAACATTGCACCGAAAATCGTTGCCATCATTTTATAACTGAATACCTAACAAGAATCCATCTTAAAGTAAGTTTTTTATATTATTGTTGAGGGACGAGAAAATGTCGGTAATAGTCTAGTTGGAGTTTCCTGGGCCAAAATATGTGGACTGTTACAATTTCTAAAATCAAAAATATATATTCCCGATATTAAATCACCAAAATATGTGGACTGTTACGATTTCTAAAATCAAAAATATATATTCTAGGTATTAAATCATGGTCTGGAACTGGGGTGTGATGAGTAGAGTGATAGTCCAAAATAATTAAAGCGGAGGGTGTTCGTTCAAAAAAAAAAACATGAAAAAATAAAATTCACCTATTCCAATGATGGTTGTTGCATAATAAAAGAAAATGACTTACCCTTCTTGTATGATATTTATAGGTTGCCTACATATTCGTCCAACTCTCACACAATTTTCATTACCATCCAACATGATTTCTATCATCTATCATTATCTTCTCGCATCTTCAAAAACAAGATTTGTTCATCAGATTCTTGCATTCAATCTAAAGCCTTGATTTATCAACCAGATTTTGTTGTCCTTCGTGCTCTTGTTGCTAGTATTAGGGAGACCCATCTTTCTCTCTCTTCTAATCTGTTGCATCCTCATCCAGCTCATTTGCATATCTGTGTAGATCCCAATCCTCTTGACCTTCGAGAGTTTGTAATTTAAGGAGGTGCTAACTAGCAAAAGGTTATTGTGTGCTCAATGTTGTGTGCCATGGCATGTAGGTTTAGATTGTTCTAAAGTGCAAACGTTATCAGATTCTAAGAAAGCATCCAATGACCTCATTTTCAAGCTATATATAAACGAATGCCCTATCTTCTCAATGCCAATAAATTAAAGTTGCTTCAAACATTGGTTTTGAATGGAATTCATTCATGTAAAGAGAGAAGCGACATTTACTCTGTATCCAGAGGCAGGTTACCCGAATCACTAGGTATTCATGAAAACAAGTGAGTTTCTCCAAACATGTGTCATGCATGCGGACAAGGTCGCACACATCCCAAGTCGCCCCTGCTTAAAATATTATGGAAAACATGACGCCCCCTAATTACTTCTATTACTGAGGCATGGTTCCCATTAAAAGCGTGAAGGATAACAATTTGGTGTAATATCTGTCCAAATTGTGTTGAATTGGTGATTTTCGTTGCGAACTCATAAGGTATACCATCTTGATTGATGCATAGTGTTCACCTTTCGATCACACTCGCTTGTTTACGTGCGGAATTTATATTGTATGAGCACGTTTCGGGATATTGGAATCTTCTTCCACATGAATTTAATCTAAACCATTGTGATGAGGATGATCTCATGATTTTTCCCCTTTTTTTGATGATACGTAACCTCTGTCATTTGAATTTGGTGCAATAATAATATCTTGATGGCTTATTCAATAGATAGTCAGACTAATGGATTTGGAAATTTTCTCCATCCTAAATTTTCTAACTAAGTTAGTTCAGAGTTACATCAAGGTGCCATGCCATTTAAGGTTTGTAGTGTTGTTGGCTCTTTTGCGATCTCAATTCGAAGCAGAACCTTCTCGCAAGGTTGTGGTTTTCTTCTCAACATGTGATGTGGTGGATTTCCACTATGCACTCATAAGTGAGTTTCACTGGGTTTCACATTTTCAAGAGGTGGATGAAGAAAAGGGAAGCTTCATAAAATCCAAAACATTTCATCTACATGGAAATATGGCACAAGTAGAACAGAAGCAAACTTTTCATGGATATAATGAAGAAAAATGTGCTCTTCTCTTATGCATTGATGTTGCAGAAAGAGGCTTGGACTTTCCAAAAGTTGGATGCATTATTCAGTATGAATCTCTAGGAGATGCTAATGAATATGTGCACAGGGTTAGTAGAACAACTCATCTAGACCAGAAAGGGGAAGTTGTGTTATTTTTGCAGCCTATTGAGTTGGATTATTTGAAAGAATTGCAGAAACACGGCGTGACCTTGAATGAGATTTCATTGCAAAATATTTTAGGATCATATTCAAGTGCGTGGAAGGACATATAATAAACAGGAAAAAAATTTAAGAGTACACTTCAACAATTGATGAACATCAGATGCGCCTCATCCTAGAAAACAAATATACAAGACAATGCGTAGAATTGACGAAGTCGGCCCTGCCCAAGCAAAACCCATGCATATATTTATTCTTAAAAACAATGATCCAAACATGTTAAGCCGATGTGTTTTTCTCAAGTCACTTCACACAGTAATTAATGACGAAACAAGCACAACAACAAAATGTATAAAACATATATTTTTTCTTTGATTTACCGCATTTGCACTCAATTCTGCATGATATGTTTTTCGCAAATCTTACCGTTTTCATGCAGGATTTGTACTAAGATTTTTCAGGTTTTAAGACAATCACATTTTGTTGCTAAAGTGATTTTCAAGAATCACAAAATTCTTCAAAGAATACATGCTTTTCTAGACAACTTGAAGGATTTGTTACTCAACAGAAACTTTTTGTGCATCCTGATGTTTGTTGATACACAAAAACAATTTGTTGATACACAGAAACTTTTTGTGCATCCTGATGTTTTTTGTTACATAGAAACCTTTTGCGCATATTGATGTTTGTTGTTACACGACAACTTTTTGTGCATCTTGATGTTTGTTGTTACACAACGACCATGCTGATACACCATGTTGCGATACCCATATTTCCGCATTTTTCCAAATTTCATGCTGAGACATTATCCCATTTCTACTTCAAGGCTGATTAGTCATCCTCGTCTTGACATCCATCTTCCATTGAATTATCCTTCATGATTTCACACACCTATTTTTCTGAGTTGCATACATCATTTCCCTTATCTTTTTCAGTTCATTTTTGCCTTTCTAGTTTTCCTTCTGAATAAAACAAACTCCCTTTCCATGATCACATTGCCTTGATTTTCTTACCATAAACCTTGTTACTACTGATATCTTTACATCTATAGTCCTACCAATCTTTTTACAAACTCGCATTGACTGATGTGGGATTCCTTAAGGCCCACCTTTCAACAAGTCTTGCCCCATCGACCTCAACACCTTATCTGGGATATAGAGTAGAGTTCATTTTGAGTACCTAGAGGCTTGCATGCATTAATGGAAAGTTCTCTCTCTAGAAATCATGGGAATACATCAATGTCCCTTAATCGTTAGATCTTGCAAGCGGCTCAACATCAGCACCTCTATTCCTACTTCACAAGATGTACTCGGTTACCTTGACACTCATTGACATCATTGGTGAGTTTGTCTCACATTGGTTAATGACATTCATCAATGGTCGATAATCCAATGATTTCTCTTCATGCTCGACACTGACACATTCATTCGCATGATTATAATTGTACCATCAGTTTATAGCAGGTGAATACTATACACTTTTTCATGATCCCCTCAGCAGTTGCAGCAGTTTTATTTCAGATCTATGAGAGTACCACAACTCCATATTCTTTGCCTTCCACATTTCTCATGATTCAACAGTAGCAGTTCAGATTCCTTCACTTCCATGATCCAGTTACAGTAGCAGCAACATTAGCAGTTCCATTTTCATGATCTTGCAGTAGTGACATCTTCCATGTTCCAGCACCAACCATATTCCTATTGCATTATTCATCATCATTATTGGGTAAGTGGAGGTTTGTTCTTTTCTAAGCTTTAATCACACAATTCCTTATATGCTGACTTGAATAATTTGGAAAATTTCCTCGCCATGCTCTCTTTCCTTCCATAACCTACCCTAAGTTGCATGAGGATATGCAACCACTTCAATTGGGGGGGGGGACTATTTCACCACATATTCATTACAATTATTCTATTTTACCATCTCATCATTCCATTTACGATTCACTAACATTTCTTTTCCAATGACATTTTGTTGCATTTCGATTGTTATAAATATTGGCATGATTCATAAAGATAAAGAAAAAGCTTTCTTATACACAATGATGTTTTCTTATGCACATTGATAGCTTATTATTATTTCCAGTGAATATATGACTAAATTATTGCAGCAAGAAAAAAAATAAGTAAAATGAATGTTATTAACACAAGAACCAACATTCTTTGTATTCATGGTTGACACACAAGAACCAACCATAAGAAAATTCCACATGTTGTTACACATACATGTTGTTACACATGTATTTTACATGCTACTACTCCTGTATTTCAAATCCTGGAAATATTCCTTATTAAAAAGACATCATCAATCAAAGACATAGTTTAAATGCCAAAAGTTCTAAAGAAGATCCATGCATGGTTGCATGAGTACATGCAACAAGTTCAGTTGGGTAGGATGTTGGGGAGGATGTTGGGCCTCAGAAATGTCGTATTTTCATCCACCTTTTCCTTCATTATTTACATTCCATCGTCCCATTAACCTTTTATTATACCATTTCCATACATACATTTGGGTTTCACCTTATTATTTTCCACTTTATTCATTTTAGTATTATAAGTGAATTTGTGATTAAATATTAGAAATTAACATATTTTCATTATATATCAAAGTTGGATGAGTTTGATGATGTGTGCAGGCATATTTGAAGACTTCAACAAAGTCAAAATACACCACCTATCCTCAAATTCGAATTACATCTTCAAACTTAAAGATTTGAAAGAGAGAAGATCATGGAAGATTTGGTCGGCATATCTTATCTAAGATATGTGGCAGATGTATGGAGGATTTGAAGGGATCATATCTTGTCATATTGGGAAAGTAGTTGAGAGTGGTTGAGAGAATAGTGGATCTGTCATTATGGCACTCATGTATATAAGAGAGTGTTCTCTCTTCATGAAGGAGTCATGTAATTCATAATTTAGTCTTGTAATTAGGAGAAAGGGGATTCTTAGCTTTGATTCTTTCATTGTTATTCTTTCATGCTTTGTCATTTGACTCTTGTAATATAATTTGAGATTGATTTATTGTGTGAGCTCACATATATCTTTTGTCATTCAACTCTTCACATGTTGTATTGCTTTCCTAGATTATTTCATGCTTTCTTAGTTAGTCTTTCAATGCTTTCGTAGATTAATTTAATTTCAGCAATTTAGATTAGATTACTTCTACTTTGGTCCTGCATATATAGTGTGTGTGCTTCGTAAGCCTACGAACCTCGAATTGACAAACTAAATAGTTGGGCAAGTACTACAACGGAATTAAACGACAATATTTCCGCCTAACACTCAGGTAGCTTCAACATATTTTTGAAAGTAGATGGCCCAAGAGAAATTAGAGATTGTCCCTACAATGAATGATTCTTTGATTCTTTTTGTACTTATATGTGCACCAAGAAATGAGTTCTATAGCATCGAAAACTTTTGGGACGCACCCTGCCTTAGAAATCCCTTATATCCAAATATCATCAATATTTCTTTCTTGAGGTGGAAATGTAGAATAATACTTATAAGCTCTTGACCAATGATATTTTGGGTCTTCTCACGTGAATGTATTCAGAGTATCTCCATGGAAACTTCCTTTCATCCTGTCCATCGTGCTTTACAGTTGTCAAATTATCTACAATCTTTCTGATTGTTAATACCAAAGTAACTCTTTTTACATAATAAACCCTGCAACTATTTTCCGGAAAGAACACCCAAGGCAAATTTAATTTGAATTTATTGGGAATAGTCTCAATAAAATCGCCATTAATAATGGTCCTTTGGTAATTAACCATTTGGTGTCCCTGATAATATTTTCATTTAATGTTACTCAGGTAACATGACAAGATTCACTATGGAGAAACAAATATAAAGGAAAGGAGTGGAGTAAGTCCAATCCCGCGATAAGATCTCAAAATATGGCTAAGTGTTGCAAATTGGGTAGAGGAAAGAAAAGAATATTTTTAAAACGTATGATATGATATCCGCCTTCACAATATAACGTTGAATTGACTAAGTATTGAAATTTTAAGAGAGGAGAATTAAATCTTAAGAAATGGTTAAGTATCATGAAGCAGACGGACGAAGGCTAGAACATGAAATGAATGAGTAATTCAAACATGTGATAACAATGCTTGAAAAATTCCCAAGTATGGTGTGATATGAGGATCGCGGAACTTTTAAGTGCATTTTGATAACGGTGGAGATTCAGACTTGGATTAAAATGCATCATTAACCCATAAACTGGTCATTTCATGAAAAACTCAAGAAATGACTAAGTGTTGGTGCAAAATGGATACGACAGAGAGGGAAGGTGCATTTTGAATGACACCGAACTTGAAGGCAAGGATTATGAGCCCACAAGAAATCAAGATGTACAAGAGAGAGAATTATAAAATACTTAGTGAAATTTAAGATCAACAAGTCTCCTAAACAAAATAGGGAAGAACATTCTCTTATAAAGCATAGATAAGAATACACAAAGATGTCAAAAAGGAAGCAAGAATAATCGAAAAAGGAAGAATGTGGACTTGCAATGTATTCTCAAGACAAAGGAAGCCAATGGTACATTGAAAGTGGATGTTCAAAACACATGATAGGCGATCAGAACAAATTTCTCATCCTAAAGGAAGAAAAAGGAGGCAACGTTACCTTTAGGGATATTGCTTCTACAAGGATAGTTGGAAAATGTATTGTTAGTATTGATAATGGAAGGACTAAAACACATGATGTATTATATGTTGAAGGGTTAAAACAGAATCTTATAAGTGTCAGTCAAATGTGTGATCAAGGTTACAACCTCACATTTCATTCTAAAGGATGTGAGATCAGGATAATGGGTTCAGAAATATTAGTGGAAAATACAAATAGAACCTCGAGCAATGTATACATTCTCAATGAAGTCAAAGGAGAAAAATATTGTATGGGACAAATAGATGAAAGTTAGTTATGGAATAGAAGGATAGGCCATATAAACTTTGATAATATACTAAAACTTAGTAAGACACAAGAAGTAAGAGATATGCCAAGGATCCCAAAACCTATTGACACTATTATCAAGCCATGTCATCACGAGAAGAAAATGAGAGTTAGTTTGAAAACAAAGGAATACTTAACATCAAATCCATTGGAACTTGTACACACAAACCTCTGTGGGCCAGCAAGAACAAAAACTTTAAAAGGTGAGAGTTATTTTATGTTTCTTATTGGTGATTACACAAGAATGACATGGGTTACATTTCTTAAAGAAAAATATGAATCATTTAAGAAGTTTAAATATTTCAAAACCCTAGTTGAAAATGAGACTAATTTAAAAATCAAGTGTTTAAGATCATATAGAGGAGGTGAGTTTACCTCTTATGAATTTGATGAATTTCGTGAGAATAATGAAATCAAGAGACATTTTTCGGTAGCAAGGACTCCACAACAAAATGGAGTTGTATAAAGGAAGAAAAGAATTGTACATGAAATGGCTAGAACAATGTTGAATGAAGCCAAACTACCAGACACCTTTTGGAGAGAAGCAGTTAGCACAATAGTTTACATTTTGAATAGAGAACAAATAAGAGTGAACAACAGCGAGACACATTATGAATTATGGAAAGGTAGACAAGATACAGTCAAATACTTCAAAGTATTTGGGATCAAGTGTTATATAAAGAGAAATGAAGATAATTTAGGCAAGTTTGATTCCAAAAAAGATGATGGTATCTTTCTTGGCTATGCCTATGGAAGCAAGGCCTACAAATGATACAACAAAAGACTATGAAGGTGGTATATAGTATTGATGTAAGAGTGTATGAAGAAATACCTCAAGAGGAAAAGTCACAAACAAATGAAGATCCATAGGAGACAATCTACAAAGAACAAGAAAAAGAATAAGAGGGAACAAGAAGAAATAGAATGTCAATATCCAAAGACATCATCCAGAATTGTCTAAAAGAACCATCAATAAAGTTAGATTCTTGGTGATATAGATACAAGAGTTCATACTAGAAGAATATTGAACTTTTTTTTTATATCTAAAATAGAGCCCAAGAATTTTACACAAGTTGGTGAAGATAAGCATTGGGTTAAGGCTATGGAAGAAGAACTAAATCAAATAGAGAAGAATGAGACATGGGAACTTGTGCCCGGACCAAAATACAAGAATTTGATTGACACCAAATGGGTCTTCAGAACAAATTGGATGAATATGGGCAGGTAGTAAGAAATAAAGCAAGATTGGTTTGTGAAGGGTATTCCCAACTTGAGGGTATTGAATTTGAAGAAACGTTTTCTCCAATTGCAAGATTAAAAGCAATCATAATGTTTTTGGCATTTTCATGTTTCAATAACTTCAAAGTATATCAAATGGATGTCAAGTCAACCTTTCTAAATGGAATTATATAAGAAGAAGTATATATTCAACATCCAGAAGGATTTCAATTGTTAGACAATGAAGATTATGTATGAACATTGAAGAAAGCACTTTATGGACTAAAGAAACCTCTCAGATCTTGGCATTCAAGACTTGAAAAATAACTACAACAACATGGTTAGAAAACAAGAGTTACAGACAACAATCTTTACATCAAAATAGACAATGAATATATGTTAATCATTGTGGTTTATGTGGATGATATCATTTTTTGGAAGTAATGCTAATAKAATGAACCAAAATTTTGCAGAYRGAATGAAAAAAGAATTTGAGATGTCTATGCTTGGATAATTGTCATTATTTCTAGGTTTATAGATTTCTCATTCCAGCAAAGTCATATTCATTTCTCACACAAAATATATCAAGAAAATTTTGAATAAATTTAGAATGGAATATTGTGCATCTGTCAATACACCCATGATCACAAGATGTAAGTTGAGAAAACATGATGAATCTACAAAAGAAAATCAAACATTGTACAATTAAATGATTGGTAGCCAATTGGTTGCAATATTTCAATCTGCACCAAAGGAGACACATGTGCAAGAAGTAAAAAGAATATTCAGATATCTGAAGGGCACATTGGACTTTGGATTTTGTTATTCAAGAAGTAAGCACTTCACTCTAACAGCATATAGATGTATATTGGGCGGGAAGTATTGATGACAATAAAAGTACCAGTGGAGGAGCATTATTTCTAGGAAATTGTCTAGTATCATTGTTGAGAAAGAAGCAAACTTCAATCTCTCTATCCACAGCAAAAGTCGAATATATTGTAGCTGAAACATGTTGCACACAAGTTCTCTGGATGAAGCAAAAACTAAAGGATATAAAGGTATAATATGATCAACCAATCTCAATCATTTGTGACAACAATACGAGTGCAATCAAAATTTCAAAGAATCATGTTATGCACTCAAAGATGAAGCATATTCCCATCAAGTACATCTTCCTAAGAGAATAGGTAGTTGAACAAAATGTCAAACTGGAATACATTACCACCAATTAATAGGTTAAAGATATTTTTAACATACCCCTTCCTAGAGACACATTTGAATATCTCATACAAAAGCTAGGAGTGACATATATCTCATATTTTCATTAAAGGGAAGCACAATCTCACAAGGAGCAACCCTTTGCCATTGATGTCAAAGGGAGAGAAGTTGCAAAAAGAGGAATAATTCCATACACAAGGAGAGTTGAAGACAGGGGGAGTATTACATAATTGACTAAGGGTTGTCATCAATGACAAAGTCGAAAATTGTTGGAAATATTGTTTTCATTGATGTCAAAGATGGGGGGGAGACTACAGATTTCCAATATAAATACTTTAAGATGGAGATTGTTGCAAATATTATTTCTGTATTTTTTATGCTCAGTTTGGAAACTCTATCATTGAAGATCAAGTATGAGGTGCACATAAAATCAATTTTGAAGTGCACAAAAGATATCTGAGGTGTGCGAGAGAAGTTGGAGAGTATTCTTGGGGTCTAAAGGTGTGCAAGAGGATTTTTCTTGGAGTTTTAAGGGCGCCTTGTGAAGGACTAAGGTCTATGATGTTGCAAAGTGAGTTGTTTTGAGTTTGTGATGATATAGTCTGGAATTATATTCTGGGAATGATGCTAAAGGTTTTCTTGAGATCAATTCCCACTTCCGAAATTTCCCTCCCTTTTCTATTTTCCCAACTTCTTTTTTCCATTTCTTTTCCCTCTTCTATACCTACCCTCATTCCCCTTTTCTTTTCTGCCTTCTCTTTCCCCTTTCTAGTTACCATACTTAGTCGTATTTCAAAAAATTGGTGGGATTCATGGGTTGGCAGACTCACGGGTCTTTACCTCCATACATGTTCCCATATCATGAGTTTGAACGACCGCATTGTTATAATATACTTAAACATTGTTGCAACCATGGGTTCATGGATTCAATCTTTCATCTTCCAAGTTCCGCAATCACCATTTTGCACCCAAAGATCCATGATCTACATTATGACCGTCAGACTTGTCCCAGGTACTGAGCTCCTAAGTATCTCATTTCTCCTGTATCCAAGTTCGATCGACCATTGTGCAACACTTAGCCTATTTTCGATCATTCGCAACCATGGGTTCCCGGGTTGGCGGGTTCACCAAAAAAATCCCAAATTCAAATTGCTCTTGTTTGTCCCCACCATCTTCATGCTTTTCCCAATATTCATTTAGTATGGTTTAATGCTAATAATTGATCATTCAAGCTTCGTAAATATCATCATTAATAAGCAAAGGGATCGAGGAGATTTTTCATTAAATTGCATTAAAGCATGATTTTCCAAGGGTTATATTATTGTTATCTCTCTGAAAGGATTCATTTCAAGTTATTATCCAATCGAAATAACACTCTCATCAAACTATGGCAGCAACATCCAAACAACAGTTATGTGGCGATACTTTGAAAATTTTTTGTCGTGAGGACCAGAACTTTCAGTGGTCTAGAGCATACTCATATTACTCATCTCCTCCTGCACAGAAAGATATAATCTAGACATCTGGAATTACTTATGGAGGGTGTGTCCCTGAGGTATTCGACTGCAAATAACTGTTTGCATGGTGCATTGATAAATAAATACTGATTCAGTGAATCATACAACTCCAAGATCATTCCCCCATCTTTGTTTCACTGTAAGTGTTTTTAAGATGTTGAAGCTCATTAAGCTAACACTTACCTTCAAAGGAGAGGATTGCAGATGTTTTATGAAAAAACGTGACAATGGTCTGGACCTCTTTCCTGAGTTCTTGGAGAATTCCATGTTTTTCCTAAAAGACATAACCAGGATTCATGTCGACTCATTTAAAAACCCCTTTCGAGAAATATCTTGGTTGTTTACCAGGCTGACAGGCCAAGAAAGAACTGTCACTATTTCCTGCATGATTCTTTATATTTTATATTTTACAGTTAAAGAGAAAGCTATCTTCGATTGGGGAAAATTGATTTCCATTGTAATCACCTCCCAATTGTCACATTACAAAAGGGACAATAAATTCTTTATGGATTCTCATTTGGTGTTTGCGATAGTATATTGTTGTCAATTTCCAAAATTGACTATCTGTAAGAGGGTGAACTGTGAAATTGATCCAGTCACCTTCTGGTATCAAGAATTGTGGAGACACGAGACTTATTTGAATTTTTATGAATTTTACAATGATTTTGTTTCAGTTTTTAAGGGACAATTGTTTGGTAAAAATACCTCCAGGATATTTGACCAGGCAAATAAATTCTTGGAGAAAAAGGGGACATTAGAGAAGATGGAAAATCATAGTGTTATCAAGATCTTTTGTTCCAAGGAAACTCCCTCTTTTCTTCCATACCATGTATCAGATAAAAATTTTATTACGAAAGTGGCAAGAAAATATAATGCATGGCTGCACTTTTTCCACGAGAAACAGAAAAATCAATTCATACCCTTTCCTTGAAAAATTGGAGACTTGATATTCAGGAATATAAACAAAATTGACGAGTTTGTGAATCACTTCCACAATGTAAACCTGAAGTATGATGAAAATATAAAGGGTTTTGACCCTAACAGAACTTTCATGGAATATATGTTGTTAGTAGGATTCAACAACTCATTCATTCATATTATTTTGAGTGAAGAAGAAGATAACAACTTAGGCACTCCTACACACAATGCGGGTAACTTAGAAACAATACGTAGTACTAATGGGTTTTAAAAGCATAAAGGAAAGGGTCCCAATGTGAAGAGCACCCAGTCTCCAGTTGTTACTCCTAAAACTACTACATCTCGGAGAAATGCTCCAACGGCCCACCCAACTAGGAAAGTTACTAATGGTAGTTCAAGCAGTGGAGGAGAAAAGAATCCCCCCCCCACCAAATAAAAAATGAGAGCTCACACAAGCTCCCTCTTAGAAAGAAGAGGAAGAACTTTGTGCAATAGGAAAAAGACCATCACATAGAAAATGACATCAACATCGTCTCTCTTGAATACATGGAGCTTGAGGCGGACATCGAGAAAATGTTTCCCACCATTGATCAGCCAGGAAATTTGGCCCACCAAAATTCATCATTAGAGATCATTGAGAATGAGAGCTTGAATGAAGAAGAGTCATTCATTTTCCAGAGCGTTGTCTTTGACAAGGAATCTAAGAAATTGATTATTGAAAAAGGTGATATGAAAAATAAGAAAGGAAAATCTCATTCAGAGGTTGACCTAAAATATATGCGGTCATCCCAAATATTTATAATTCACATAGAAACTGGGGATGCTTTGGATGATTATGTTGGTGGTTTAGAAGTAGAAAACACAAAGTTGAAAGAAAGGATCAAGGAACTGGAAGACACCTTAATGCCTCTTCCACTTCTTTCCAGTCCTTTGTCAATAGTCAGACCCACCACACCCATTTTTAAATTGAAAGGATATTCAATCCTACTTACATCAGCCACGAGCTATGTATAAAGAAATATTGAGAAAAGAATGGCATTGATCATAGAGGCATGGGAGGTTTCGAAAAAAAATGTTTATTTTGGCTCGAGGGTGCATGCCTTCCATGAATATTTGCAGGATTATTTGAAGAACGAAGAAGGTTTTTACATTGATGTTGTATTACCCTTTGGAAACAAAGTCTCTAATATGAAGGAACTAAGGAGAAGAGAGGCGGATCTGCCCTTCCCAAGTCGGATAAAACAGTTGAACGTGTGTTGGAAGGAAAAAATTAAAAATTTGAATAATATTGTTCAAGCATGCATCCAAACTATATCAAAGAGGGAAGAATTGTTCAAGAGACTCATTGAGATATACCTAGATGGAGGTACTAACGAAGTACAAGACCCCAAATTAATTATGAACTCAATGTTCCTAACAAATCAACAATTTGATGAACAAGTTGAGATATTTAAAGGGTTATCAGCTGAAAATTTTTATGGTATACTTGAATATGATGAAGATGACATAGATAATTGGCTAGTGGACTATCCCGTGAAGAATCAGGATATTGAGGAAGCACTACATGGTATTTCCCTTGATTTGAGATACTTGGAGGGAGAGCTATTCAACATCAAAATCCATCATGAGATAAACGTGGCACCAATGAAAAATTATATTCAAGAGTGGTTCAAGAAAGAAATCGACGAATTGACCAACGAGGGGCAAGAAATAGTTGAGACAGTTCCTGTAACCGTTAATGAAGACAATAAAAGGACATCAAAAATAAATTAAAGACATGAGAGACCATTATAGTAAGTTTATGTTGATCACATCTTTCTTTCTTTATCAGTTCCTTCATCCAGTTACTCCACTTCTTTGACTAGAAAGGTTTAACCGAAGTCTGATAAATTCTATTTTTCTTCTTTCTAGGTCTTGTTGTTCTTTTACTGCCCATCATCCTCCTTCTACAAGCTTAATTCTTGTTTATATTTGCTTTATGGTCTGCGGGATCAGTTTTGACTTTGCTTTGTAAATCTGATTTTTGAGTATAAATTATTTGAGATTGATCTATCATTTTCTTTATTTGAGCTGGCCATTTGTCTATTGTGTTAAAGTTCTCTTATGCATGCGGATCATCTTCTTTTTATTTTATGTGATCAGAAATCTTTAGTTTAACTATGATGGATGTGGGGAAATTTTTCTTATCTTCTTTAAATGTATGAAGTGTGTAGTTCCTGGTCATTTCTCAAGAACTTTATCTAAATAGAAAACAAAACATTTTCTTTTTATTTTTCTTGCAATATTTATATTTCTTTGATTGCCACGACGAACTTATGCAAAGTCCCATATTCTGAAGACCTAGAGTACCAATAAAATATTAAAGTAAATAGGAGTACCATCTCTATAAAAACGCATGAGGATTTACATCCTTGTGAGGTTTTTGTTTTGATCCTAACAGATTCAAGCATTGACATGTTTGTTAGGGAATGAAGGCTAAATATGACTAGGGTTTGAAGCTATGTTTGTAGTATGAATCAAGGAGAGGAAATGGAACATGAAATTCAAGGGTATGATGATGATGTGAAATGCACGAGGTATAAAGCATTCAGGTGAATTCAAAAGTAATTTTGGTATGAATATCTTAGATTGGTACCTATACAGGTCTTACCGAGTTGGTACTTAGCTGAGGAGATTGGTGTCTCTGGTAGGTTGGTGCCTACACAATATCTTGTTGAGTTGGTACTCAACTAAGGAGATTGGTGTCTCTAATAGGTTGATGCCTATAAAATATCTTGTTGAATTGGTGCTTAGCTAAGGATATCGGTGTCTCTAATAGGTTGGTGCCTACAAGCTTTGTAATAGTAGGTTGGTTCCTACTGACATTTATAAATATATTTTTTTGTGGTTTTCTCCCACAAGGGTTTCCAAGTTAAACTATGTGTACTATCATTTGAGTTTACATGCATTTATTGTTTTAAAGTTAATGAATGATTGATGAATGTTGAATTAAAGTAAAAATTATCTTATACTAATTCACACCCCCCCCCCTCCTCTCAATATAAGGGGGAGTATTACAAAATTGACTAAGGGTTGTCATCAATGACAAAGGGGGAGATTGTTGGAAATATTTTTTTCATTTATGTCAAATACAGGGGGAGACTACAGATTTCCAAGGATTGCAAGATGGAGATTGTTGAAAATGGTGTTTTTGGATTTCTGATGCTGAGTTTGGATACCCTATCCTTGAAGACTTTTTACTCTGAATACCTATCTCAAATGGGGGAATAGGATATATTGTTGGAAATATTATTTTGAGACCTTTCTAACGGTATATGAATTCCCTCTAACTCCTTAGGAATGAGGAGATATGAATTTTTCTATCAGACAACCTAGCCAAAAAATTTAGGTCGGCCTAGCCAATTTTTTACAGGTCAATCCTAAAAGTGAGCACAAAAACACTATAAATATAGGATAGATGTGCACATTTGAAGAGAATACAAGCAATAATATCAAATCTATGGTGCGCAGAAGAGATATGAGGTGTGCAAGAGAAGCTAGAGAGTATTCTTGGGGTCTAAAGGTGTGCAAGAGGAGTTTTCTTGGAGTTTTGAGGGTTTTCTATGAAGGACTAAGGTCTATGATACTACAAAGTGATTTGTTTTGAGGTTGTGGTGCTGAAATATGGGATTATATTCTAGGAATGATGTTATTAGGTTCACTAGGGCATGAAGGCTAAATCTAACTAGGGTTTGAAGTTATGTCTGGGGTATGAAGCAAGGAGAGGCATTGGAGCATGAAATTTAAGGATATGATGATTTTTTGAAATGCATGAGGTATGAAGCATGTAGGTGAAGTCAAAAGTACTATGTGTATGAATATCTTATATTGGTACCTATACAAGTCTTACTAAGTTGGTGATCAATTGAGGAGATTGGTGTCTTCAATAGGTTGGTGCTTACACAATATCTTGTTGAGTTGGTGCTCAACTGAGGATATTGGCGTCTCTGGTAGGTTAGTGCCTACATAATATATTTTTGAGTTGGTGCTCATCTAAGGATATCGGTGTCTCTAGTAGGTTATGTTATCGCGGGATTTGTCCTTGTGCAAACCCCTACCACAATTCCTCAAATTTTGCGTAACTATGGAATATCCTACAAATGTCACCTTAGTAAGAACTTCCCTCATTTTAGTGATGGAAGAGGTCCACCACAAGGGAGGTTTCTCTGGTGACCTCAAGGAATCAAAGTAGCAAGTGTAGTAACCAAGCCTACCACCCCCTCTCTTGATCATCAAAAGATAAGGTCTAGGTCAAGGTAATAGATGATGTATGAAGTTGTTTGAGTACCTGCATAGAAAAATAACACTTTATACCATATATATGATTATTTACAAGTTCAAACAAGTATTAAATACCTCTTAAGACACTAGACAATGATAATTGCTAATGGTTGTTGCAAATTTGTAATAGTATACTACTATTATAACAACAATATAAATTTGTAACAGCAACAATAAAAAAAACTCATAATTTCAACAATTAACCATGAAAATTAAGAATCCATCACATAGAACATTATCCAATTGTTTAAGAGAAATTTTGAGTGGGTTAGACCACCTTTTCAAGAGTGTATGCAGCAAAATAAAGTATTATCGGGTGGTTGTAGAAAAAATTATTAACAACAACATGTTATTAGGCGAGTTTGCAAGTGTTAGTGTTAATGAAGTTAGTAGAGAGATTAAGAGAGTTGAAAGAGAGTGTTTTTTGATCAATTTCACCAGAAGAGAGCTATGAAATCAGTGCCTTAGAGATATGGAAGCTTTATAACAACAAATTCAACAATACTTGAAGATTAAACTAGTAGAAGCTAAGAGGTAGGTTTTAAACTCTAAGGTGCTAGCACATTAGGGCCTTAGGGTTTAAACCTTAAAGAGAAGGAATGCTAGAGTGCAAGAACATTTGAGATCTAGCAATATTTTATCCTTCTTAATGTTTGAAATAGGTATTTAGGATACTAACCCTAGAAAGAATGCTTCACCAATTTTGAACAAGAATAACCTTGCAAGAGGAGGAAGCACTTATGCTCCTCTCTTAGGGTTTTACCAAGAAATATGTCTAGCATAAAGTAGCAATATTCACCATGAAACATAATAACATAAAGATAAATTACAGAAAATTGAATTCCTTTAGCCAAGATACCATGAGACAAAACCCTAATTGCATAAATTCCTCTTCAAAAATCAGCAAACCATCCACAATTTGATCCTCCAAGCATAGCACATAAGTAAAAAGAGTTAGTATCCCTAATAGGGAAAAAATTCAGAATTATTCTCTCACAAGTGTGAGAAGTGATGATGAAAAATGAAATGTGAGCATGCCCTTTTTATATGAGGCCACCCTAAACCAATTTGTCTACATAATTTGTCAACAACATAAACTATATGGGGTCGACCCCTTAATTTACCTATACATAATGCCAAAATGAAATATACATTAAATAAAACCTTAAAAAGGGTGACATCATGCTCCAAGTGTGTGGCGTCAAGATTAAAAGGGGGTGACGTTACAATACCCTTGTTTCCCCCAGTATGTAATTAATCATGTTTAATGATTTCTATGACATAGCATACGAACATTATAAGTGTATTATTGTTTGATTGAAAATTCCAACAATTGACGGATGGGTGAAGCCTTAAAAGTATTGGCCATGATACCACGAGAGGGATTGGTAAGGGGGTAAAAAGGGGGGATTCATGTGTAAAAGAACCCAAAGACACCTTGATGAATAATGTGGAGGAAATAACCATATTTCCTCTAGCTTATAGTTAAAGAAAAATAGTTAATGAGAAGGGGGTTGGTAGTTGAACAACCAACCACCTGAATCAATGGAAGCATGGAATACTTGGATAGGATAGAAAAAAATGTCATCCAAAGGTACCACAGAGTACCATTTTCTACAGAATAGATTGACCCCACCAGTTCCTTCTAACAGAAGGAAGAAAAGGGGGTAGGCAGAGAACTGCAAGAATTTCTAAAAATGAGGAGTGCAAGAGTAGATTGCAATAGCACAGAAAACAAGTGGAAGAGAGAGAAGATGAGATAAAATTATTGGCCTAAGAAGGAAAAACACATGGGTGCATGTAGGAAAAGGCATGTGAGTGTGAAAGGGAGACAAAGTAAGAGAGCTCTGGATTCTGAATTTTTAGAGCTCTGTAGAAGACCCGAGGAAAAAGAGAATGTTGCAAGAGAACTAGTAGCTGACATCATAGAGGCATGATGTGCAGACGGAGTCGCCAAGTGAAATAAAATAGTCTTTAGAAGGAGGTCATTTTGGAACTAGAGGAAATATTTGTGTAACAAAATAAAATGCTCGTGAGAAGAGCAGAGGAAGCTCCAGGATGTAATCCTGAGAAAAAGAAAAAATTGGGAAGCAAGCCCGAGATATGGAGGATCAAGCTTGAATAGAGAAGACCCCATAAATTCCTGAGTGGAGCAAAAAAGAGGGTTGTGAGATTGATGTCGGCTAGAAGGAAACCAATACTGGAAGGAGAAAGCATTTAGGGACAGTAAAGCTATGAAGGGACTCTTTGTGCATAGGATATCCAATTGGTAAGGAATTTGATAAACCCTGTGGAGGCCTTGATTTCAATAGAAAGAGGGGGATACTTCTATTATTACCATTGGATTAGACAATAGTAGCCTCCCTGATCCATCCCTTGACTTGATGAGTCAATAATGAGAGAAATCCATTAGTGGTATCATGGCCTGGAACGGGAGTGGCTTGTTGTTGAAGTTACAGAGCAAGCAGAGCCTATGGTTGGGTGGAAATGCATACACCCGGAGTCAGTTGGTTGGTTAACTTCATCACATAATAGATAACTATTTGAATGCTCTATGTGTAGAGAAAAATGAAGGATTGTTGCATGTAATTTCTATTAAATTTGTATGTCTGGTTAGTGATAATAGTTCTTGTTCCAGTGACAAGTCCTTGTATTTGAGTGATTGTAGAAATGTATGAATAATTGCATGGTTTTGGACCTGAATTTGTAAGGAAATTGAAGGATTGCATGTTTATGTTTCCTCTGTGTGCACAGTAACATGATTTTCATAGTCGGTTCCTGTGAAAGGAAACCAGACACTAATTCAAGTATTGAATGGTTTCCACTGGTTATTAAGTACATCTCATACTGATGAATTTTTGTGCGTGATATTTGGGTAAACATTAAATCTAGGATAGAATGAAGAGTGTAACCTCCTCTTCGAAGAGAAAATACACTATTTGTAACAATGGCTTGAGGAAGGCCAGTACAAGCTGATAACCTATTTTTCCCTTGTACAATATAGTAAAGGGATAGACATTAGTCATTAGAACCTCCATCTTTACCCATAGTGATTGGCAATTGTTGATCCTGAGCGGGAGATGATCTTGATCATCTGAGGATGGATTGATAACCCATCTGGTCACTGAGTTGAGTCAGCGAGACTTAGTAGCCGTCAGATCGATAGAAGGACTGAACTAAAATCATCGGATCATATCGTATATTTTGGATTCGATGTAAAGGCATTGTTAAATTAGACTATCGAATACCGAAGCCCAGAACAAGCTTAAGCTTCAGGCCTTGTCAATCACTCGATATGTCGATACCCAAAGACAAGGTTCTAGCCCCAGTTCCATACCTTATGGCTTAAATATAAGGAGAGAGAGAGAGAGAGGTGACATTATCATGTGTGACATGGATGCCATGTAGGTAGGAAGTGTGGTCAATGATGTTACATGGAAGAGGATGATTCGCCCATGGGTCAACTGTGGGCCATGACGAGCTTAAAACCCTACATCAATGCCTTTAAATGTTAGTTGTCGGATCTGGTAGGTCGGAAGATCATGACTGTTGATATTGAAACAAGCTCAAGAGGGAGGTTGGCGTCGTGGTACCAAAGTACCGGACCCCCAGAAGACTTACAAGTCTATATTTTGTTTGGAAAATCCTCTATACGTCGATACCCGGCAGGGTACAGTTCCAAGATGGACAGGGTTCTAGGTACCGAAGATCGGGATACCAAAGGTATGAGTTGTTGGTGCGAACAACCAAGGGTTCGGTGGCCCAATGGCCCAACATCCTAATGGGGCAGAGTTCCAAGCGTAAGGTTCTATCCTTCCCTTGATAGCCTATGATCAGGGAGGATAATGTGATATAACGTAACCGAACCCACCAGAAGTGGGTAGGTGTCAACATATGAGTGGAGAGACCATATTCCCAATGATGATCTTTATAGCTACATCAAACCATGATTCATGACATGGGTGGTACACATGTCAAGTGGCGGTCGTGCCACATGTAATGCCAGATGGCAGGTAGAGATAGGGAAATGTATAGAGCCACATGGTGAGTTTTGGTCATGCCACATGTCCAAGGTGCCAACCCAGATACCAAACCGGGTGTCTGAGGTTTGAGGGTGTAATTTATACCACGGTGGGCTAGTGTCTCGGTAGCCACGTGTTAAGCCAGGTGGCAGGTCGTAATGGGACCTAGTGCTAAGCCAGGTGGCGAGAGATGAGGAGGCCAGGTGTAGTGGGTGTTAGCTCTGCCTCGAGTCACGTGTTTTAGGGCTATGTGAAATGTGGATGGGTTGATCGCTCGGTGGTCGATCGCCCAACGGCTTGATGCCCGGTGGCCCATTATATCGAAATATTGAGAATCGTAGGTCTTGAGTATTGTTAAGTGCAGAGTGGTTGAGGCCCGATAAGTCGAGGGCCTAGTGGGTCGATGATACATTGCCACGTCGGAGGCCATGTCAGCACTAGTTGGAGCCACACAGGAATGTGCAGATGACATGGAACAACATGGGTTCCATGTGGGTGCCACGTGGCAATGAGGTGGATTTTGGCTAATGAAGGACTAAGAAACTTTGAAAGGCTATAAATTTTGATCCAAAGCTCATATTTGAGCATAATTACAGTCGTTCGGAAGCTCTTGACGAACAGAAGATGATGATTCCCTTGAGGAGAGGCTTTGATATGGTTAAGGAAAAGAAAAAATTTATTACCCCATCCCTTAAAAGGTACTTAGGGGTTTGGGTGTATTACAGACATCATGCTCTCAAGGTAAAACGTTGGGCCTACAAAGGCCATGTGGCATCCTCCAAGGTGAAAGAGTGTGAAATGAGGTATGATCTCACCCCCAAGACATGCAAATCATCTGGAACCACAACATCCATCAAACCCTAGCCAAAATGGTGACATCAAGGGCTAGATGGTGACGTCATAGGCCTACAAAGTCCATGTCCAAGTGCAAGAAGAGTGCAATATCATCCCAAAGTGTTGTCTTTCAAGACTTAGAATATGTAGAGGAACACTGCTTACGTAATAAGACGGGCATTAACACCTTATAAATTGGTCAACTGATAGGTTACTTTTCACATTCAAAGAGACATATGTTGAGCACACACTTAAACTGAGAGGGGGGGTAAATTAATATAAGACAATTTTTTACTTTTTCCAAACATTCATCAACCATAAGAAAACACTACATAACATGGAACAAAATATTTACGTGGAAACCCTTTCAATAGAAAATCACAAAACTTATATTTATAATTCTTTGTAGGCACCAAACTACTATTACAAATATTCATAGGCACCAACCTACTAGAGACACCAATCCCCACTGTATAAATCTTAGTAGGCACCAACCTACTTTTATAGATCTTTGTAGACACCAATCCCCACCACTAAACACCAACTTAGCAAGAGACACCAATATCTTACAGATATTCATAGACACCAATGTACTGGAAACACCAATCCCCATTTCTAACCACCAACTTAACAAGAGACACCAATCTATTAAATATATTTTAGACTCCAATCTACTGGAGACACCAATCCCCACTACTAAGAACCAACTTAGAAATAGACACCAATCTCTAAGCTACACCAACCTTCAAGAAGTCTACTTGATATTTATGTCTTTCACCAGTTCTAATCATTGCTTCTGCCTTTACCGGGTCTACTCAATGCTTCTGCCTTCCCCAAGTATACTCACTACTTCTTCCTTTACCAAGTCTAGCCAAAATTTGAATTTCCAGATGGTAACTTTCTCAAAGCTTACTCTTTTGAACCTCTTCCCAAGAATGAACTTGTAGAGAATGCCACCTATCCAATTTTGAAAATCTAATTATGAAATTTTTACCTGAGGTACTTTTGTATGTCTCATCTGTTCTCTGAAATTTTCACAGTTTGAAGAGTCCCAGAAAAGAAGTTATAGTGAAAATTCCAAGTCGGTCTGTTTGGAATTGATATCAGGACCATTTAAAATCCCTCAATTCCACATATCATATCTCAAAAAGTACATCGAACCAACATTTAAAAGTTGTAACACATGTACATCAATATCTCTCCTTTGTCTCTACAAAATTTTAAGGTATGAAACATTTCAGAATATAAGTTACAACAAAAGTTCCAAGATGACTTGTTTGAAATTTATTTCAGGAGCATTCAGGAACTCTAGCTTTGAAAACATATGAAATTTGTACCACATGTACACCAAGCTATATCCTCTATTTATGCAATTTTTTTAGGTCTGAAACATCCCAGAAAATAATTTATAGCAAAAGTACCAAGCTAACATGTTTGAAATTGATTTTAAGAGCATTCTAAAACCCTAAATTCAATGGGAAATATCTTTGAAAGTATATCAAACTATCATATGAAACTTGTATCATGTGTACAACAAGATCTCTCATGTGTCTCTTCTAAATTTCAAGTTCTGAAATGTCATAGAAAAAAGTTATCATAAAAATGCCAAGATGGCCTAAAACTGATTTCTCCATTCAATCTTTGCTAAATCATTTTTCTCACACACACTCTCTCAATGATTTCTCTTTTTATACGTTTTCATAACTTCATGAAGGGGCATGTCCCTTAATTAAATAATTAATTCCCAATACCATGAGAAAAATACCCCAAATACCATGGGAGAATACCCCAAATATCGTGGGAAAATATGCCAAACCATGGGAAAATACCCCAAACACATGGGTTTGAAACCACCATTTCACATTTTACTTTTTCACATGTGCAACTTATATATATATATATATATATATATATATATATATATATATATATATATATATATATATATATTGGAAATTATGTATGTATTTTAATGCCATAATATTACATCAATGACATCATTAATCCTTTGACATCAATGACAATAATTCCAACAATCTCCCCCTTTGTCATTGATGCCAATCCTGCAGTGAAATGCATAGTCCACCAAGCATAGAAAGAATTATCCCCCTATCTACAACTCCCCCCCTATATGCAACTCCTCCCCTTTGACATCAATGGAAAAAGGATGATCCCCCTGATCTTATTCTTTTCCTTAAGCACTTAGTGATGAGATGGATATTACTCCCATGTAGCATTTTTCTCCCTTAATCTCATTAAGGATATATACATTATTTGAGGTTCTATATGCATTTTCCACTAACCTTCCTAATCCTTTCTTCCTTATCTCACATCCTTGAGAATCAAATGTGAGAGTGTGTCCTTAATCACACATTTAACTAAAACTGAGAATATTATATTATAAACCTTAAACATTCAAGATATTCTATGTTTTAGTCTTTCCATTATCAAAACTAAGAGTACTTTTTCCGGCTATCCTTGTTGCAGCATTATCTCCAAATGTTACATTGCCTTCATTTACTTCCTTCAAAGTGCGAAACTTTTTCTTGTCCCTTGTCATATGGGTTGAGAATCCACTATTAATGTACTATGTGTTTCCATTATTTTGAGCATGGAGGGCGATTTGCACAAGCACAAATTCCTCCTTCTTCAGCTTTTTTTTCTTTTGCTTCCTTTTCCAAACACCTATGGGTTATTTATTTTGTTTGGAAATGGTATATTCTTCCCTTAGGGTAGGGAAACACCTTCCTATTAAGGAAGGGATCCACTACTGATCACTTGCCTCTTCGAGGGGGAAACCTCCTAATGAGCTATGCTCAAAATACAATACTCTTGACTTTACAATTACATTTCTCATACCCCTTTATATAGTGTTTTCTACCTACCATCTAATAACATTCTAGAGGAGGAACCTTATAGTAATATCTCTTACATTTATTGTTTTAACACTAGGCATTATTTATTAAAAGTGGTCGTCATACATAACAATACATATATACCATTATTCCCCTTGGATACCTCCCTATGTACCCCATATTATTCCCCTAGCTACACTACAATAAGAGTAAACGCGTCCTTGGAGGGGTGTACTAAAGAGTATAAACTTCAATTGGAGAACTTGTTATAGGCATATAAAGGAGTGTTCCAGGAACCTAAATGGATACCATCCAAGAGGGAAGTGGAGCACAAAATATAGTTATTACCATACTCCCCATCGCCAAACATTGGGTTGTATAGAAAACCTGTTTTGGAAGCAAATGAAGTAAATAAGAAGTTGCAACAACTACTAGACTAGGGAGTGATTTGACCAAGCACCTCACCTTGTGGGTCACCTATCATTATAGTACCCAAGAAGTATGGGACTTGGAAGATGTGTATCGATTATAGATATTTAAAAAATTTTACACTAAAAAATCGGTACCCTCTACCTAGGATTGATGATGTGTTAGACTAGTTGCAGCATGCCAAGTACTTCACCAAGTTGGATCTGAAATTAGGATACCACTAGGTACATTTCAAATAACAAGACACATGGAATACCTTCTTCAAGACAAGGAAAGGTATGTATGAAGGGTTGGTCATGCCATTTGGCTTATATAATCCACCATCTATATTTATGAGACTAATGAATGATGTATTACACCCATATTCAGATTCATTTGTTATAATATATTTGGATGATATATTGGTTTATAACTCTACCTAGGAAGAGAACATATCACATATTGTGTAGGTGTTAGATACCTTTAAAAATCACCAACTTCTAGCTAACCTCGAGAAATGTGAGTTTTCTCAGCAATCATTGGTGTATTTGGGGCATGTGATTAGTGGAGGAGAACTCAAGATAGATCCCAAAAATATGGAGGCCATCATGAAATGGATAGTTCCTACAAATGACACTAAATTTAGGCACTTTGTTGGGGAAACATAGTACTTGTGGAAGTTCACAGCTTCATTTTTAGTAGAATTTGCACCACTCCACACCATAACAGTGAATTGTAAGAGTTTTTAGTGGCGGAAGAATTAGTAGAAGGATTTTTATGACATGAAAAGTAAGATTGATCAAGAACTAGTTCTTGCATTAACAAACTTGCAAAATCCTTTCGAAATGGAGACAAATTAAAGTGGGTATGCTATGGGAGTAGTTTTGATGCAGGGAGGAAGGCACGTATGCTATCATGTTGAAATATTTCATGGGAAAGTTATCAACTACCATGCCTATGAAAAGGAACTCTATGCCCTATTTCAAGCTATGAAGAAGTGTAAGCACTATCTAATGGGAAAGGAGACTTCATCCACACATATCACCAACTACTATAGTATTTGAATGCTTAGAGTAAGATACAACAAACCATACATTACAAGTGGATGGGGTTTTTACAATAGTTTCTTTTAGTCATCAAGTATAAGAAGGGTAGCACAAATAGGTTGGAAAACATGCTTTCAAGGCCACCCACATCCAAGATTACAACTTTGAGAACTTCTATTCACATGGATCCTTTTACCCATGATGCATACAAAGAGTCATACATAGAAGATGAGGACTTCAAGGAGGTGTTTTAGTAACTATAGGGACAAATTTGTATAGAAGAAGGTGATGATAAGGTTGAATTTAATCTCCATAATAGGTTACTATATAAGCTAGGAGAGCTATGTGTTCTTAAAGATGAAATATTGCAGTTGATCAAAAATACTCACACCTCTAAGGTTGCAGGACATTTTGGTGTTGGGAAGAAGGTTGCTAACTTATAGAGGTATGTTTACTAGCCCAAAATGAAAGAATATGTAACATAATATATTAGAGAATGCATGCGTTGTTCTACCAGCAATCCTAATAACAAGAAGCAAGGTCTATACCATCCCTTACCTGTACCCACTCAACCTTGGGAAATCATTTCCATGGAATTTTTGGGAGGTCTACCAACAACCAGGAAGGGACATGACTATCAATTTTTGGTATTTGACAGGTTCAACAAGATGTGCATTCTTATGCCTTGTCAAAATACCATTGAAGGACAAGAATCAGCAAACAAGTTCTTTGAACGGGTTTGGGTGCACTTTGGAATACCAAGGAGCATCATCTTAGACAGGGATACCAGATTTATCAATGCATTTTGGACTACATTGTGGGATAATATGGACACTAAGTTGAAGAGATCTACAACATTCCATCCACAGAAAAATGGTAAAGTAGAAGTACTCAACGAGAATTTGGTGCAACTTTTGAGGGGTTACAATCAGAAGCATATGAAGACCTGGGATGAAATTATGATTTATATACAACACTCATATAATAGAGCAGTCAGCACTTCTACTAGTAAGTCACCTTTTGAAACTTGCTTTGGATTTTTTCCACCTTCACCCTTGGATGTTGTATATGGGTAGCAAGGAGGAGTGAGGGAGGACCTCATAGGAGATTCATTAAGAGAAAAAAAAATTGTTGAGAAGATTAGGCAGATCCATTTGCAAGTGCATGAGAGGTTGAAGAAGTCACGTGGAAAGTATAAGGCCAGACATGATCAACGCAGTATTGAAAAGTCATTCAAAGTGGGAGATAGGGTTTGGTTACAGTTGAACAAGAAAACATTATAGGGTCCTAGCAAAAATATCAAAGCTCTACAATATGGCCCTTTCAATATATTGGAGAAGGTGGGAGATAACACCTATAGACTTGGTCTACCCCCATACATTTGCATTTACTCAATAGTCAATGTGGAGAATCTGAAACTCTATTAGCCTTCCATGTTGGATCAGGAGGAGGAGCAAGTCCTACCTACCATAGAGGACTCAACACTAGATACTTAGGCAAAGTTGGCAGAAGACACAGTTTTGTAGAAGAGGTTTGGAACTACAAGACAGGGGAAGCATGACCTTTGGCAGATTGGATTGAAAGGACAACTTTCAAACAAGAAAAAATGGTACTCTGGGGAGAAGGTAGAGGAAAATTTTCTTCAACTCATTCAGTAAATATTTTGGGGACCAAAATCCTCTTAAATGGAGATGTATGATCCATATTAGATCATTGTATAATTTTTCATCTATCTCAGTACTTTCTAGGTGGAAAAAAATGGAGGAATCAACTAGCATGGTCATTTTAATTGTAGGTCCCAATTTGGAAATTTGGGGTTTGAAACCTTCTAGATCCATTTTGAGGCATCAAATGACAATTTTGGGGGTCAAAAATATTTTTTCTTTATCTAGACCCTTAACATTGATCTACACTCAGAGACCTTTACAATGGCGCAAAAATCGCATCAATTGGAGCCTGTATGCAAAAGGTATGCCTCCCATAAGTTAACCACCATGGTATGAGAGGATGCCACGTTAACCCCATTACTCACTCCTATGGGGCTAGACACTTGTGGACTTTCAAGAAGATTCTAGAAGTTTGAGGAAGTCAAAATCATACCCCTAGATGGCTATCATGTTATGTTAAATATTAGGTTGTTAGGAGGAGAAGGGGTTCCAATGTTTTGCATGGAACATTGTTCCATAGCTAAGAAAAACATCTGAGACTAATATTTTGTGAGAATAACAAAGGGAGGAGGAGGATTTGGTAGCAACCACTCAAGGCACAGTGTCAAAAGGTAACTCCATAGTGAGTTTCCATTCCTTTGTATGTGAATTTTAATAACTAAATCAAAGAGATCAAAGCATAGGCCTCACCTTCTAGTTGGGTTTTCTCCCGTATTGGGTTTCCCAAGTAAAATCTTGTGTTCACTTTTGTGGATGGTGTGTACTTTGTGTTTGTTCTTTCATTTTTTATATTTTAGTTATTTCTTAAAGTCAATCCATAAGGTGGAGATAAGAAATTTGGGGTCTAAGGAAACAAAACACATAAATATAAGATTTCATAATATAATAAGATTTGTTGTGATGAATTGTTACAGTGGAATATCCATGGTAGTTTATAGATCAATATAACCTAGAAAACCTTAGGAATCCCTACCACAATGGATAAATTCAATTTGCAATAGCTACAAGCCATATGGTCATTCCTCCCACTTGCTAACAAGTCGTACATGGATATATGCAGCCATACGAGCCGTATGTTGGTGTGGAGAGGTGTCTCAATCTTTGTCTTGGCATATCATGCCTTGTTTTTCTCAAAGGAGGTTTGAATGAATTAAAAAAAAGGTTACCTCGGCACTCCTAACTTTCAGACATCTGTGGACAATTAAGATGTTTGGAGTCATTCTTCAATGGAAAATAATGTCAATTTGAATGTTATCTTCTACTTGGAGTGAAAGGGAGACAAGTTAGAATTTGTGAGACTGCAACATGAATAATGAACCATGCATACTTAGAACACTTAACTCATTGTCCATTTGGGTACTGTAATGTGATACCTAGATAAGAAAGCATTTGATGATGAAAGGAAGAGCCAAGAGTTGTTGAACGGCCATCCACATCGCCTTATCTTTTAATTTAAAATTGATTGAGGAAAGATGTTAAAGAATTGAATGAAGAGTGGCTTACTTTGGTGCACTCATCCTCCTTTGAATGTGTGGATACTCATTTTAATGTTGGTAATGTGACAATTCCCAACCAATCTTCCATAGATAAGTGAAAGAAAAATTTCAATTGATTGATGATTTAAACATGCCTTTGAATCCATATACTCATGTGTCAATGTTGGGTAACTTTGAAATTGAAGGAAACACCTCTCTTCCACATTAATGCTAGAGATATATGTTACAAAAGCATTTTTTCTCTTAATTATTACTGGGGAATATTGTCTTTGAGCATTATTATCCCTTTGCTTCTATCATACTAGAGAAGTATATAGATATAGATTAATTTTCAAAGGGTTGTTTAAAGTTCATATTCTAGCAACGAAAGTGTTTTGTCCACTACAATCCAAGAACATTTCATATACGAATGAGCTCAATCCTTGACGTAGAGCAGCATAGCTAGTCCTTGTATGTCTTCTTGGCAATTAATAATCGAGAAGCCAACTCAAGGGCTTGATCAGTATTTCTTGTT
This sequence comes from Picea mariana, assembly GCA_032191745.1. NCBI lineage: Eukaryota > Viridiplantae > Streptophyta > Pinopsida > Pinales > Pinaceae > Picea > Picea mariana. Next base: position 111,740 of record JASDQU010103123.1, read on the forward strand.
GGTTGGTTGTTTTGTGTGTAGGTTACACTAAACAGTGGGCAGTGGATTAGCATAGTGTATCCTTACATGCTTGTAAAAGAACATGGAGCAGAGAAGTTTGCACTTGGCATTGCAGTGTTAGAACAGACCATGTAGTCATCAGAAGGACATACGTCTCTATATAAGATAGAGAACACAGACCAGGATTTTAATTCCACAAAGTATTCATGTTGGTGAAGCAAGTGGACTATAAGTCCCTCGTTTATGGATCAATAGAATAGGAAAACAAGGGAAACAAGGGAATGAGGCAAAAGGACTAATTTGACACCTTCTACCAACTTAGATAAAGGATCATGTTTGATATCTTCATCAACTAATTATGTACCTAAGTTAAAGTAAACTCATTTGATACATTGAACCTTAAGATGTTTGCGAGAAATTATGATATGGAAACTAGTCTTGGAGAGCTTAATTTTACACACATCAACTCAACATAAAAGTGTTATTTATTAGTTGGATTATTTCCCAATCATAAATTATATATAATATAAGAAAGATAATAAGACAAGAGGGAAAACTCCTCATATTGCTTATTCCTAAAAGAGTAATGCTCTCATTACTAGACCTTTAGGTTAGAGTGAAAGAAACAAGTTCCTATATCAAATTAACAAAAAATGAATAGCATAAAGAATAGTCATACAATAAAGCAACAATACCTCGTCCTTCATTAATATTCAAATGTTTGATATACAAGTGAAGCTCAACATCATCATCTTGAAGCTCCTAAAATCTCCTTCACTCCTTCACTCTCTAACACCAATTTTTCAATTACCAATGAAATGGAGAGAAACTCCTTATATAGAGTGAGATAAGTCTCTCTTACAATAAAATACATTATCTACCTAACTAACTCTGTGACAAGTCAAAAAATTATAAAATATTGGAGTAGTTAGATCCATGGTTGACAATATCAAGGTATGTTGACGTTAGCCTCTTCAAGAGAGGTTTCCTTCATCCAAAAATAGGAAGTAATATGAAACAAAACCTCCAAGAGAGGACGCATCATCCAAGAATAGGAATTATACCAAGTCAAATTCTAATTAGATCCACATAGAATTCACCCTCCATGAATGGATGCATGCAAAATATAATAAAATAATCGTCAACTTAGGAGGATATGTGCAAGGGTCCACCTAGGAAAGCTCACAAAGTGCACCCTCCAAGAATGGATGCATGCAAAATATAATAAAATAATCTTCAACCTAGGAGGATGTGCTCAAGGGTCCACCTAGGAAAGCTCACAAATTGTGCCCTTCAAGGCATGCATGAGAGATAAAACAATAAAATATTCCTCCTAGGAGAATGCTCCCTAACCAACCTCCAAAAATAGAAAGTGGCCCACAAGATGCATGCAACCAATCCACATGTGTGAATCCCAAGCCAACCAAATCCATGGATGAATGTGCAAGTTTCCAACTAGATGGAGCGCTCCACAAGAAATGAATGAGTCAAACCCCAAAATAGCAAGTGGGAAATCTCCAACAAGACAAATACAAGGAGATAAGGGTGAATTTAGGTTTTGACCATTGCCAACGCTCTATGAAATAATAAAATATACACCTCCAAGAATAGCAATAAGTGTCTCCACAAGTTCGTCCTCCAAGGATATGTCCAAATATAGTACAATGACCAAGTAAATGCATGCAATGTGTCACATGTGTGGCCTCTCAAGTATGCCACACACCTTCCAATAAAAGCCTCCATAACCACCTCAAATAAAATAATACATATGAGAAGTCAAAGAGGTGAGAACACTCTCCAATGAAGGTCAAAATATGACAAGTGTAGCTGAAATATCCATGCAATAAAGATGAGAGAGAACCTCGGAGAGGTGTGCCCTAGAAAAGTGTGCCATGTAACTACCTCAACCAACCAAAAAGTAATAAAATATCTCCATGTGAAGTGTGCCCTAGAAAGAAGTGCCAAGGTGGTTAGAACTCATCAATGTACATGTCAAACCATGTGTTGTTTCCAATACCATCAATCGATTTCCCCAAACCATGTGTACAATAGAAAGTGTGCCCTAGAGAAGTGTGCCAACCTCTCCAATAATAAAATAATCATGAATTCCTTGGAAATTGTGCCCAAGAGAGGAGCACTCCATCAAAAAGCCTCAAATAACCACCAAATAACCCCCCCAAGTGTGAACATCTACCAAGTGAAGTAGGGAACTCAAGATATTAACCTCCAATGTAATAAAATGGATTAATTTAACCACTAAATAGTTAAATCAACCTCAACATGTGTGCACAAAGGTTAATGCTGAAATAAAACCATAGTCCAACCTCCCAATAATCACCAACAGATTAAATCACCATGAACATGTGTTTCAATGAGGGGGGTACGCTCCACAAGTGTTGTACTATGGAAATAAGTTGTATCTCCTAGAAAGACTACCACGATAACAACACAGTGACAAAACAAAAGCTCCACCTAGGTTTAAACCCAGGTAACACCACCAAAGGACTATAATATGATTAATACATCATCAAACCTTAGAGAAAGACTTGATCATCAAAGATGTAGGTATTACCCCCCTCCCCCCCACCCCACCCCATCTAACTCAAATTTAGGAAAAAGTACATCAATGAGGGTACTAACATCATCAAACACATTTCCATCTAGGTGATGTCTAGCACATGTTACGAATGTCAAGTCATATCACCTAGGTAAATCCCACCAAGGCAAAGTGCACTACCACAACACATTCATTTAACCACATCAACATCATAAGAGAAGGGGGAAAGAGAAAAGTGTTAACTCCATCTAACATCAAGTATACCCCCACTACACATCAACACAAGAGGACCATGTAGAACACACCCTCCTAGTGGCAAACCAACATCATCAAATCAACATACCATGCAAAAGTCACTAGGAAACTCCAAGACTGTCATGAAATATCTACCTCCTAACACCATCGTCTAACCCCTTGGGGGGCTAGAACCATCATCCATGTCTCAGATAAGAATATTAGCAACACCGAAATGAGATAACATCCTCCACAACGATCAAATATGAAACTAAGGGGTGATCAACAAGGGAAGCACATGTGAGAAGACCACCAAGTTAGCGAGCATAGTCATCCAACCAAGGAGAAGTGAGACTTCCCTAGGCCAAAGACCTTCAATGCCAAGGAGAAGAAGTTTAATGAAGTTGTATCTCCCCCAATTCAATCCAAAAGCTCCAAGGAACCAACAACAAATCTCCATCAATGTGATGAAAATCACAATGTGGAACCTCATATAATATGAGGTGTAACAATTCCTACTTGTGGATATGTGGTGGAGTGACCAGCATTGATTCAGAGTGATTCCTAGCTAAAAAGAATTGATGGATAGAGTTTGAGAGTTGGTGTGATGCTAGCTTGTTGAGGTTTCCCTAGCTAGGGATTGGAGAGCATTGGAGAGTCCTAGCTTGCGATAAGCTTGAAGGATTATCCTGTACCAACTTGGGAAAAGTTGTTGGTATATACTCGTAACTTTATCTTATGTATATATGAAGAGCCCTTTGTTGTCCAAATTTTGTGTACTTGCATATTTGAATTTCAACTTATGTTATTTTCATGATTGAGTAGATTCTACTTTTTGTTATGCATGATAATATGACATAAGATTGAGCAGATTTTGTGAAGTGATATGACAAACATACATAAACTAAGTGGGAAGATTTATTGTTCTAATAAATATGTTGCAACAAATAATCTTCAGAACTGTTATATGTTGGGAATAGTGCCCTAAACGATAGAAATATATTTCCCTTGAAGTGCATTTGTTTGATGTTAATTTTCTTGGGTTTCCTTGTGTACTTGGTTTGATAAGGGTGAAATATATATTGTTGTAATTTATATTCAGATTCAACCTAAAGCTGGAAGTTCACAAGAAATAGATCTCGGGAATCTCAATGTTGAAGTGAAATTTCTAAATATGCATTAAAAGCCATTTAAAAGAAATTTCAACAAACATTACATCAATGGAATATAGTTTGATAGGTAGTGGGTACGACACTTCAAAGGTGGCCTTGGCAACAAAGTTTGGAACTTCACAGGCAAAGGAAACACTAACAAGGATAAAAGATGGGCACAAAGATAGCAGCAAACCATCAAATTTAGGGAATCAAAAACTGAAAATTATTAAGTGTTTCTTTATCATGGAAAGATAGCTCACAAAGAGCAATCTATCTTGTGGAAAGAGATTATGGGATGAAAAGAACAATCAAGGGGTGTATTCTACAAATGAAACCGAGAAGTAGGGAAACGTATAGGAGGATAATTTTTATGTTTTTATGGCATGGAATAAAGAGGCCAATGTGACGGGTTAGTCAACAAGCTACCTGCGATTTGAAACATAATAACAAGGTCTAGATATGTAGGGGGTTTTCTAGCTATGGAGCTTTGAATGAACGAGCCCATGGCGACGTCGGCCCTGGATGCTGCCTTTTACCGTTCTAGGAATCAATCGAGCCGATCCTAGGCACCTAAGGTCTATCCATTGCAGATTAAGGTGTATGGAAGGACTATTGTGTGCATGCATCCAAGGTGAAGGGGGCTTAGAGGTGACCAGGTTCTCGGAGCAGGTGAACTCAGTCTCGGTGGGAGCCAAGTGGAAGCCAAGTGGAAAGGATAGCTGGGTATTACATATCCTCATTAACTTCGAAGGTCAGAACCTTGATGGAAAGCGAGGAGCTGGATTTCGAGGAAGAATTCGTAGACATGGCTGACGTCTTCCCCTCCCATCATGATTTCATTACGCATCAAAGGCTAAAAAGGGCGACAGATATGACTTACTTAGAGGCGTTGGATCGCCCGTTCTCCGGTGATCCCACGGCTACGGAGCATAGGTCAGTTACCGGCATCCAGCTTGGCTGATGGGTTGACCTGAGGCTGGTCTCGATCTCTGGTCCACACGATGGCAAGGGGGTTAGGGGACGGGTAACAATAATCAGTTTATTGCGCAGTATTTAATGTTAATCAGTTTATTGCACAGTATTCAATGTTATAGTTACTAGTTACGCTGAAAGGCGTATACCTATTGACAATGAGCATAATTAATCAGCTTTTAATCTAAAATTTTAATCTAATAGTTAACAATTGAAGATGCTGGCATATTCTTAGTCGTCCTTCCAAATCAATGAATGTGATTTACTCTTCATAACTTCCTTGTATTTCTGAATGCATCCGTTACCCTGTTTACTTTTTAACATTTACCTAATCATATTAAGAAATTACTGTAGCACTATATGATTGCCACGTTTAAA
>JASDQU010103123.1:137058-153245 GCA_032191745.1 Picea mariana
CCAAGCGTTTCATTCTCTGGCTACCTGTGCATTTCATTTTCGTCTTTCCTAACCTATCCACACGTTTCATTTTCGCCACGGATTTCAACTGTCCGCCCACGATTTCCTTAGCTGTCCCACGTTTTCTACAATTAAAACATCCCCTTTCGGCGTTCTCAGCCGCGAAATAGCGGCTAGTGTATATATAGTCGAATTACCTTGATATATACATTATTCAATGTTATAGTTGCTGGTGTATATATAGTCAGATTACCTATCGAAATATATTGAACGGTGTATATACCACCTACAACAACATAGCATTGAGCAAACATTGAGCAGCAGACTGGTTATTGTTCGCCTTAAAGTGACCGTAGACGTCGGTTCCCAAAGCATCCTCATCTTCATTCCCCTGCATGCAGCGCTCTTGTAGTCAAACGGAACAGGCGTTGGTGCTAAAGTTGTGCCAACCCTGGCTCCTGATAATCATATTTGCTTGCAATACAAACAGGGAAGGTGTTGGAGGGTCCGAAAGGAAAAATGAAGGATGGTCGTTGGAGACGACGTGGGATAGATGATATCCCAAAGTTGGAGAGGACAGCGGTGGACCGCTTCTGTGGCAAGTCTGTCACCTCGGCGGTGTTGAAAATCTTGTTGGAGGAAAACTGGCGGAGTTTGTTGGGTTATTGTCCAGTCTACTACACCCTAGCGCGAGGATGGATTTGTTTCATATTTAAAAATCACAAGGATATAATGGAGATATTCAGCAAGATATGGGGATGGGGGTTGTTGGGCTTGGTATTAAATGAATGGTCGATCTCATTTGACCCGATGAGGGATATTCAGTCACCTTCAAAGGTGTGGGCGATTTGCCCAATTTATCCATTGTATTCTGGCAAGAAGACATTTTAAGGGTAATTGGTAACTGAATCAGAATTTTTGTTAGCCTAGAGCCGGGCTGGGACTCAGCCGAAGCATGATCGTTGGTGGGCATAGCTTCAAATTGAGGTGGATCAAAGAGAAGATCTGCATGATGAAATAGACCTAGTTTGCGTTGGTTTCTCATGCAGACAAAATATCGACCACTTACGTGTCGATTCTGGTGGTTCGGGTGCCAAGAAGTTGGGCACCTTCAAGCCCAGTGCAGACGCCCTCCCTCTCATTTTCCTCCATTCGCCAAAGTGTGGAAAAGGAAACAGGCAGCGATCGACTTAGTGCGGGAAAAGGTGGTGGAAGCAGCTGAAAAAGGCGAAGAGCGACTCCAAGATTGTGAAGGTGGACTCTCCAAATCTCAACAATTCAAAGTCACTGACACAAGGAATATTCAATAAGATCTCACATTCCGATGCAAAAGATTTTTCACTTCGTATAGATTATTCAATGGAAGTCTACGAAGTTCAAAGTCGTCGTCCCTATGTCCCCCTCATAAGTTGTCCTTGTCAACTTCTTCGTGTAACCCTGGCCTTGGATGCTCTTCTCCCAATAGGGACCCCAAAGAGGACACGCCAACTCAACCCTCCTCTTCCAAGGAGGTTGTTTTGGCACCTCTAAGGGAGGTCTCTTTTGCCACTCTATCAGTGTCATCCTCTCCTAAGCCTAGCTCAAAGTCCTTTTTGAAATCAGATTATTTGCTTAGGTCTGAGGTTAGGAAGGGGCTCGAAGAGGAGGTTATGGGGGCATTGGTTTTGGAAAAAGAATCGGGTGGGCAGGTAGGGCGGAAAGTGCTCATATCGTTGGCTCAGAAGCAGGTAGTAAAGGAGTGGAGGATGCTCCAAAATTGTAAGCCCTCAAACCTCTGATTTAATCGTGCAACCCATATATTATTATGATTCAATAAACAATGTGGTGCGGCACGAAATTAGTGGAAGTATTTAGCAGTTGGTTTAAAGGTTGGAATTTTTGCTGAATAGACGCAGATGGTCTATCCGGAGGTCTGCTAACAGCTTGGAGCCCACTTATAAAATCGACCTTCACTCTTTCTCTTCCTTCATGTATTTTGGTTTAGGTTTTTTCACAGTGAATTAAACAGTTCTTTAAAAGTTGTTAGTGTATGGTCCCTACCCCAATCGATGCCTTTTTTCAGGATGGGCTCAACAAGTATGGGCAACTTAACTCAGGAGACATCATCCTTAAGGGGGACCTCAATTTCACTACTTCCTTGAAATAGGTTTGGGGGTCAAGTCCTCGACAGGATTGGCAAAAAAATTATCTCACACTGGATGGAAAAACACCAACTAATAGACCTAGTGCCAACGAAATTATCTCAAACTTGGAACAACGGGCGAAAAAGAAGGGATTTGGTCGCTAAGATGCTTGATCGTTTTTTCTCTCAAAAGGAATCCTCGACAAACAGTGGTGTTTTAAGTCCAAAGTGGAAATCAGAGGGATATTCGATCATGTGTCCATCGTCTTAGAAGTTTTCAAAGCTGGAGATAGGAAGCCATCTCCATTAAAGTTTAATAAACACTGGCTAAAGGAGGAGGATTACAAAAAATTGATATTGAACACATGGTGTCCTCTGGTCGAGGAGAAAGGATGTTCTTTTATGCAACAATTTTCCAAAAATATTCAAAATATAAAAAAATTCACCTCTTCTTAGGCAAAAGCTCATAAACAAAAAACTGTAGCAGCTATTAGAGAAGTGGAAGAAAAGTTGGGTTTTCTTCTCATTTAAAGGGACATTGGGTCTTTGTCAAAAGAAGAAGAATCTGAAGCCAAGACATTAATAAGGAAAAAAGAGGAGTTGTCGTCAATGGAAGATTCCAAATGGAGACAAAAGAGTAGAGCAATCTGGATTAGAGAAGGCAACAACAATGAAAAATGGAGCAATTAAACACAGTAAATCTCTCACAATTTCACAAGTGAGACGATGCTCACATCCCTTGCATTATTCAGAGAAAAAAAATTACATTTTATAACTGAGATCTCACACAACAAAATTGGACCAACCCCCTACAATTGTGGATCTGAAACCACTCGCACACTAAACTTGAGAAAGACACAACAACTTAATAACAAACCTTAATTTTTACATTATTTGAAATCTCATAGTTTTGACATTATTCCAACATTCCCCCTTAATAGAGAAATGGATTTTCTACAACACCTAACTTGCTTCTAAAAATTTCAAATTTGATCTTTCCAAGAGGCTTGGTAAATATATCAGCCACATTATCACTTGTATTACAATAAATCAAATCAATTTCATTTGACTCAATCTTCTCTCTCACAAAGTCATGTTGTAACTCTATGTGCTTTGATCTTGCATGATACAATGGATTATGTGTCAGTTTGATAGTACTTTGATTATCACAATTGATGCATGTTGGTCATTTTTGCTTCTCTTCAACATCTGCAAGAATTCTCCTCAACGAAACTGCTTCATAGGTAGCATTGGACAAGGCTTTGTACTCATACTATGTTGATGACAAAGAAACAGTGGGTTGTTTCTCGCTACTCCATAACACAACCCCCGATCCTATATGGAATGCATATCCTGAAGTACACCTTTTGTCATCGGGATTTCCTGCCCAAACTGAATCAAAAAACTATCAACTCAACATCAGATTTATCAGTGTACATAATACCAAAATTAATTGTTCATTTCAGGTATTGGAGGGATTTTTTTGCAGCTTTCCAGTGGCTTTCACAAGGCTTAGCCATGAACTGACTAAGAATGTTGATTGAATATGCTATGTCTGGTTTGGTAGTGGTAAGATAGTGTAATACCCATGTTTCACCCAACTTGTAAATATAAGTATAACTTGCCAAAAGACTGTGGCAGACTAAATATGTGTGAATGTTGGATTTGATGAACCTTTTTGTTATAAAAGGTAATGTATGCATTTTTGTTATTAATTAAAAATGGATAGTGTTGCATAATTGTTGAAGGGAGGGGGGGGGAGGTTGTCAAGGTAGATCATGATGCTCTGAGGGAGATGGTGAGGGGAACCAGAAATGGTTGAGATGACCCCCACCAGACCAGTACCTTACTAGATTTAAATTTCTTAGACCCAGAACAGTGCTCTGACCCAGAAATAAGTTGCCAGTGAGGCTAGTAGTTGGGAAGTCCTCCTCAAGAATTAATGAGGAGATGGGCAGAGTACCCATCTAAAATACTTCATGACCTGACCACGAGTTGGGAATTCGAACCCACACAATCTTGTTAAGGAAGACAAGAAAAGAAGGGAACTCGTGGGCAGAGGGGGTGGAGAAGGGAAGTGTGTGTACAGTTCGGAGTTTCTGAAGAGAACTGAAAAACAAGCTCGTTTTGGGCGCAAGAAGTTGTTGGCAACGTTTTCAGTGCAAGCTGATAAACGGGGCTGCAGAGGAGACGAGTGACTGTGGAAGTACTCGTTGCATACCCCCTTGCTTGGTGGAGAGAATTGTTTTTCCAAGTTCCTGTGGGAGGAGGAGAGTAACCTTCGTCCCTGACTGTCATTGAATAAGGAAAAAGAGCCTCTCTCAGAGCATCATGGTCTAGCTAGGGGGTGGTCAGTGGTAAATCCTTTCAAGAGTGGTTGTGCCTACGGTTGGGTGGAAACAGGCACCCCTCTCAGCAGTTGCTTCACCATTTGGTTTCCTTGATAAGTATTCTTATATCCTGCGTATTAGAATTGAATTAAGGATTGAATCGTTGTGTCCATGATTAAAGATTTGTATTGTTTGATTACTATTAAAGATGTTTATTATTCTTCTGTAAATCCCTGCATTTGAATGGTTTATATTTTCCTCTTCTTAGCAGCGAGAGAATCGTTAGACGTGGATCTGTAAAAGAATCTAAGAATAAGTTTATGATCCCTGTATTGACTGGAAGATCCTTAAGGGAATTTTTCCCAAGCAATGACTTTGTAATGCAAGAGTCGGGGTATATTTAGAGGGAATAATCCAGTCCTGTCAATCCCCTCGAATTCACTTTCGCAGGATTACCAAACTCGATCTCTATGGAGGGAGGGTGTCTCCTTCAAACCCTTCGTCGATGTGGTCGAGGGCTTATTTCCATGGCCTTAACTAAATCACGACCAAGAGTAGAGCGTGCAACCTCGAGGTTTGTCAGAGAATCCATATGATTGGGACCTTGGAACCGTCGCTAGGTCCAAAAGGAGCTAGGTCATCTTGATTTTGGAACTCTAGGAGTCTGGAGCTCCGGGATGAATGACTTCACAACCCTCGAAAAAGATCGAAGGTAACCTGCTGGCACAGTTACTAGCAAGGTTGACCGACATCTGGCGGTTCCCTTAATTGTGATTGTGGGATCTGTCTCATCGGTAAACCCTGACCCACTTATCGTTCGCGAAGCAATGTCAGCCGTAGATCCAAGGGTATTCGGGAGTCTCCCTAGACGTTGGATCTACGTCATGTTCAGTCTGGCGTTGACTACTTCAGGAGAACATAGGTATCAAAGCACCAAAACCCACGAATGTCAGAGTTGCGAATTAATGAGAACCGTAGATCCGAGGACGCTTCGGGATCTTCCCTGGCCGTTGGATCTGTGTTGCAGTTAGTTCGGCATTGACCACTCCGGGAGAAAGGGGGTGGTAAGTGAGCAGAACCCCCAAACGTTGAACTCTTGAAGTGACAAGAGTCGTAGATATGAAGACACTGCAGGACCGTTACTGTTCGTTGGATCTAGACCATGTTGAGCCCGACATTGACCACTCTGAGAACAAAGACGAAGTTACACAGCAGATCCCCCGAAGTTGCGAAGTAACGGAGGCCATGGATCTATGGATCTGCATGGACACGTCTTGACCATGAGATCTAAGGGGCGTTGGAAGGATGTCAGTCTGGAGTGATGTGGCACGCTGATGTCACCTAGGGTGACGTGGACCCACATTCGATGTTCCATGTGTCACCTTGATTCGTGTTTTTTGCAGACCCTATGTGCCCATTAGAACGTGACACTTGCACCCATTGATGGGGCCACGTGTCATCTTTGTCTTGTCGCATGTCACCCCCTAGCGCATATTCGCTTGGCCTATTAGTGGGTGGAATACTCAGGACCCACCTGTCCTCGCCTCTGCATTTAATACGCCATCACGTGTAATGGTAGACCCTTCGAGAGTCTGGGACTTCAGAACTCTAGAGGTTTGGGGTGTAGTATCTTAGATAAGCCGAAAGGGCCAAAGGTCGGAGCCACGTGGCAAGATTTCGGGGTCCTTCAGAATTCGGGATTTCGAGACTCCGGAGGATATGCACGTAGATAGAAAAAGGGGCGTTCAGCGTCGAACGCCTAATTTCCCTTAAGCTTATGTCTTAAATGAGGATGGAGTTTCGCCATTGGATTTGATGGTGGATGGACTTCCACCATGGATGCAGGAATGTCGAGGAATCTCCGGGACTTCGTGGAATTTGGGATGGTACGAATGAGATGGACCTACGTGGGCGCCACGTGGCCCTTGACTAATAATGCCCGAAGATCTTTGGAAGGGCGTATCTCTCAATCTAGAGCTCATATTTGAGCAGGGTAGTAGTTGTTAGATAGCTATTGATAAGCGGACTAGGACAGAGATCCAAAGGAAAGGATTCGAGAGGATCAAGGAAAGTGAAATTTTGGTGCCCCATCCCTAAAAAGGGTACTTAGGGGTCGAGTGTGTTACAGATGGTTTAAACTTGCCACCAACCGACGATACAAAGTACCATCTACCTATTTAGTTCCATCATCACTATATAAATTTGCATTATGTTCTAAAAGGGTTAACATTGCCTTACATTCACTCATATGGAACCTTTTAAGAATTTCTCTTGTGTATTTAGTTTGAGTGATCAGTGTCTTACCAGGCTCCCTCCAAATTTCAAGTCCTAAATAATAATGCAATTCACCAAGATATTTCATCTCAAATTCCTGTCACAATTGACTTTTAATTCAATTAACTTGCATGTATTGCATGTGATAATGAGATCATCAACATATAAAGATATCAAAGCAACATTTGTTTTTTCATATTTCTTAACATACAAGTTAGGATCACTTTTGCTTTTCACAAAACCTTTCTGATAAAAGAAATAATCAATCTTTACATACCATGATCTCGGTGCTTGTTTCAAACCATATGAGGTTTTTCTTAACCTGCAAACAAGATGCTCCCGCCCCTTCTTAACAAACCCTTCAGGCTGAATGAAATAAACCTCTTCTTTTAACTCACCATTCAAAAAAGAAAATTTAACATCTAACTGATGTATTTTTTATTTTTGTTTTGTAGCTAATGCAATTAGTACTCTAATTGTATTCAATTTAGCTATCAGTGCAAAAGTATCGTCATAATCAATTCCCTCATTTTGTGAATATCCTTTTGCAACTAATCTTGTCTTATATTTATCAATACTACCATATGCTTTAAATTTAGATTTGTGCAGCCATTTGCTTCCTATAGGGACTTTGTTTTCAGGCAGTTCTACTAATTCCCATGTTTGATTTTTCATAAGAGAATCATATTCTTCATTCATTGTATTTCTCCATTCTTCATGTTCTTTAGCTTGTTCATAGTTTACAGGTTCTACAACATTCATTACATGGGACATCAATGCATAATCTTTATACCTTAAAGGTGGATGAGTTTGTCGTGATGACCTCCTTGGTCCTTCATTGCTTCCATCTCTTCTTCTGCTTTGTGGTGATTATTCTCCACTTCTTGGTGATTCATGGTTGCTTGAAGTGTCCATATTGCTTTCAATTCATTCTTGAACCTATAAGTGTTCTTGTTTAACCATTGCATCTATTTTGACATGACCATCAATGTCATTAGAACTATGCCATACATCAGTATCATTCATTTTATCACTTTTATTTGCATTCTCATGAAACACCACATCTCTACTTGCAAACAATTTATGTGAACTGGTATCAAACAACTTGTATGTTTTCTTATCAGAACAGTAGCCAATAAATATGCACTTGATTGATTTTGCATCAAGTTTTCTTCTCTCATCTTCAAGAATATGTGCAAATACCTTGCATCCAAACACTCTTAAATGACTGACATCGGGTTTATAACCATGAAAAACTTAAAAAGGAGTTTGAAAATCTAATCTCTTAGTTGGACTCACATTCTTTAAATAAACATCAGTATTAATGGCTTATTCCCAAAAACCATTAGAAATATTTTTACCTTGAAGCATAATGCAAGCACACTCCACCAATGTTCTATTCTTCCTCTCAGCGATTCCATTTTGTTGAGGTGTATGAGGCAATGTAAATTGTTGTTGGATCCCATAGCATTTACAATAATTTTTAAATGCTCTTAATGTATATTCACCACCTTGATTAGACCTTAGAATTTTAATGCATTTTCCTCTATGTTTTTCAACCATAGTTTTGAATTCCTTAAAGTACTCAAATACATCACTCTTCCTTCTTATTAAATAGACCCAAGTATACATAGATCTATCATCAACAAAAATAAGAAAGTACCAAGCACCACCAAGTGATCTAGTTTGCATAGGTCTGCATACATCAATGTGAATTAATTCAAGTATTTGATTTTGTCTTTTCTCTTTATGTATGGGAAATTTCTCTCTATGATGCTTACCAAGTGCACATGCTTCACATTCAATATGATCATTCTTCATAACAGGAAGACCTTCAACCATTGATTTATTTTGTTGTAATATTAGATCATTGTGATTAAGGTGTCCATACCGTTAATGCCATAAATCTTATGTTGACATAGTTATAGATGCCAATGCAAGATGATTGTTCATCGTCACATCCAGCTTATACAATCCTCCAACCCTTGTACATGTGGCAACAACCTTGTAGCGATCTTGGATATCCTTTACAACACACCTTGACTTACCAAATTCCACTTTTAAATCATTATCAATGATAGTAGAAACATATATTAAATTATTTTTTATGCCGGGAACAAACATCACATTATGAATCTGTCTCATGTGTCCATCGGGTAAGTTCACATTTATTACTCCATAGCCTTGAACTTTATGTGATCTGTTATCTCCTAAATAAATGTGTGTGTCATCAATATTCTCATAATATTCATCATACCAATCTTTATTACAGAACATATGGGTTGAGGCACTAGAATCAATAAACCAAGCATTCTCATCATCAGTTTCAGCAAACAATGCAACTTCTGAAATAAACAACTTAAGATTTGTAAATCCATCACTGACTGAAGTGTCTTTATACACGAAATTTCCATTATGCCTTTTGTATCTTTGTTTGGACTCATGATTCTTTCTTTTATAACAATCTTTAGCAAGGTGCCCTTGTTTTCCACAATAATCACATTCAACATTTCTCCTAACATAAGAATCAGAATGTGCCATACCTTTTTTCTTTACTTGAAACTTGTATTTGTGTTTGTCCCATGGTTTACCTTTGTGTGATTGTTTACCTTTTGCAATCAATGCCAAATCTGAGCCACTTGAGTCCAAATCATAATTCTTTATTCTCTCTTCCTCTTGAAGAAGAATCCATCTTAACTCAACAAAAGTAAGGGGCTTTGGCCTAGTTGAAAGTGTTGAAATAAAGACTTTATAATCTTGCACTAAACCTTTCAATGTGATGGTTACCAAATCAGAACTAGATACTTTATCACTAATGTCACCCAACTTATCACTTAGATATTTGATGCAAGAAATGAAGTTGCTTATGCTTTCATTTGCTTCCATTTTAATATATAAAAGCTTAATTTTCAAAAATAAGATTTGGTTTTCATTTGAAGTTTCATACAAACCTTTGAGAACGTCCCATGTCTCCTTGGAAGTCTTACAACCTTTGATGTGAGGTATTATGCTATCATTTACGAACATCCGCAACAACACCTTATCTTTCATTTCTCGTTTATCCCAATCTGGAATGGAGGTAGCAGTTGTGGGTTTGACTTCATCCCCACTCACAATTGCCCACAAATTATAGGCTTCAAGCACAGTCGTCAACTTAAATTTCCAATTAACGTAATTTTCTCTATCAAGCTTTGTAGATTTGTTCAGGTACGAATCAACTAGTGGATTTGACATTATGAATACAATTAAATCCCTCAACTTTTAACAAGTAATTATTAAAAAAAATATGTTTTATCTTCACAAACTCTAGAGGTTGGACAACAATATGCAAGAATTAATTTCTACAATAGATTCAATTACCTTCATGCAGAGCTCCTCTTACACACAATGGTTAGCTCTCATAGAAAGCACTCATGACTTCCCCACACAAAACAGAAACATAGTCACACGATGGCAATGGGCAGAAAAAGGTGAGACAATGATTCCCAATGGGTGTTCCAATACAGCCTTCATGTGGCACAACAATCGGCGCCTCCAATCCATCTTTCACACAGCACTCCAATCCAGATTTCAAGATGGAAATGCCAGTGGGTGGCTCCTTCACGTTGCTACACAAATCAATTTCCTCACACTCCAAGTCTTTCCGTATCACACCAGTCAGCAGGTCGCACGCACCTGATTACGCAGGTCGCATGCACAAGATTATGCGGGTCACTCTTCTCACGTGGATGGCACACGTAGCTGACAAATTGTAGGTCGTCTTTTCGCTCAAATTTTCTCTCACACAAGTCACACACTCTTACTCCACGCGGATCACCAATGCTCCAACCTCAAACTCTGATCAGTGCTTTGATACCAAATTAAAAACAGAGAAATTAAACACAATGAAGCTCTCACAATTTCAGAAGTGAGACGATGTTCACACCCCTTGCATTAATCAGAGAAAAACAATTACATTTTATAACTGAGATCTTACACAATAAACTTGGACCAACCTCCTACAATTGTGGATCTGAAACCACTCACACACTAAACTTGAGAAAGACACACGACAACTTAATAACAAACCCTAATTTTTACATTATTCAAAATCTCCTAATTTTGATATTATTCTAACTACAACACGAAGTTTTTCCACAATTATGCAAGGTAGCGAAGGATAACAAACTCCATTTGGGAGATAAATGACCTAGAAGGACGAAAGGTGTCCTTGAGTGAAAAGATCTCTAAGGCAAGTAAAATCTTAACTTTTAAACTTATTTAAGCAACTGACGGGGTGCCCCATATCAGAAATCTTAAACGTCATTTCTCTCTTTCCTCGCTCCATCTCGACGGAGTTGAACGAATCCTTGTTGGTTGAGATCTCTGAAAAGGAAATCCTTGTCACCTTATCTTCTTTCCAGAAGTGCAAAATTCCAAGCCCAAATGGCCTAACGGTAGAATTTTATCTTGGATTTTATGATTCGCTCAAAAATGACTTGCTTAAGGTAGTTCATGAGTCTCAGAGGTCCGAAAGAGTCTTGGGATCTCTAAATACTACTTACCTGGTACTTGTTCCTATGAAACAAGACCTCGTTTTCTTTGAATATTGCCACCCAATTGCTTGTTGTTAGAAAAAATCATTGTTAACTGTCTAAAACCTATTTTCAGTGAGATAATGTCTGAGGAGCAGTATGGATTTTTATTCAAAAGACAAATACATGATGCAGTCTCCCTTACCCAAGAAGCACTGCACTCCATCAAAACTAAAAATCTCCCTTCCTTTGTCTTGAAACTCGACCTATCGAAAGCCTTCGATAAGGTCAATTGGACCTATGTCAAATTTGCCCTCATTCAATTGGGGATGGATCTTAAGGTGGTAAACTGGATAATGGGGTACATTGAATCTTCCCCGTTCGTTGTCCTCGTAAATGGGGTTCCCTCAAGTGTCTTCTAGGCGTCCAGAGGGATTTTCCAAGGATGCCCTATGTCCCCCTTTATTTTCTTAATCATAGCCGAAGGGATCAGTGGGTTGATCAAGAAGGCGCAAAGAGACGACATTCTAAAGGGACTGGAAATCACCAACTAAAAAATTCTCTTCCATTTACTATTCGTTGATGATGTTATTATTTTTTGTGCAAGGACAGTCACATAATTCAAGGCTATAAAAAGGATTTTGGATCTCTTTTGCATTGCATCAGGGATGCAAATCAACAGGTCAAAGTCCATAATGCTTACATATGATCTTCAAGAGGAAACAATTAGGCATTTACTAGGAATACTACCATTAAACATGAAAGTATTTGAAGAGGGTTTGAAGTACCTTGGCTTTGTTTTAAATCCAAACGACTATCATTTCAAATACTAGGTCTAGATGGTCAAGAAAATCCAATCAAGAATATCATTTGAGGCGCATAGGTGGCTCTCAAGAGGAGGAATACTTACACTTCTAAAATATGTTCTTAGTAGTAGTCGTGTGTACTGGATAGCAATTACAAAATTCCTCAAAGGAATATTAACGAAAAATTAGGAAAATTTGTTTCCATTTTCTATGGGTGGGAAACAAGGACAAAGGAGGAATCACGCTGGTAAAATGGTCCAAGATGGAAATGCCAAATTAGTTAAGAGGATGGGGAATAAAAAATATCTGTTGGTTCAGTCGAGCTTTGGCAGCAAAAATCCTGTGGAGACTGATATACAACAATCTTCTTTGGGGGCAAGTCATGGCCTCAAAATATATTCCATGAAATACGTTTTTAGATTGAATCAGATCACCAAGAAAATCAACGTGCTACAACTCGATTGGATGGAAGTCTATGGTGGAGGATTTTCCTCTGATTGGCTCTTAGCTGGTCTAGAACGTTGGCAATGGTCAGAAAATTAAGATAGGGGAAGACCCATGGGTCAATTCACGAGATGGATGCAATCTCTCAGCTGACCTGTTGGGAGATCTACAAAAATGTGAGATCTTCTTCCTAAAAGACGCAGCAATTGGGGATTATGATCAAGTAGGTAGAAGTCTATGGAAGACAAACAATATTCTAGACCTCAGAGGGGAAAAGGAAAATGCATGGTAAGGATATCTGAAACTACTTAAGTCCAACTTCATCTCTCTGAGGGAGGACGAAGAGGACACGTTATTTTGGTCAGGCAATGAGAAGACAAGAGCTTATACAACGAAGCTAGGATACTTCATGCAGGTAGAGGAAGTCTTATCGGGTGAAAGAATTTGGTGGTGGAATTACACTTGGAAATACGATGCCCCTCTAAAAGCCAAAATCCATTTTTGGTTGGTTATGGAAAACAAGATACTAACCTGGGACAATGGCCTGAAGCAAGAATGGAATGGTCCCAATAGGTGCCCCTTATGTAAATTTGATTCTGAATCATTTCAACATCTCTTTATGTCTTGTTCCTTTGTGAAGCAAGTTTGGCAAGGCCTATCTAAGGAATTCAAAATCATAAATCATGATCCAAGCGACGTCTTGGAGGAATGGCTCAAATCGTGGCAAGAAAAGATGGTAAACGAAAGTTTTTATTTTCTTCCATTCTTTTACTTTTATTTTTTATGGTGGACTAGGAACTCATCAGTGTTCCAAGATATTCATATCCCATTCAAAGTAACTACAAGTCTAATAGGAAATCTCAAGAAGGAATTCAAGTCAAAGAAAATATCAAAAAAGTCCATGTGCCAATCATGCCCACTCTGGTGGAGGGAGTCCCTTGGGGCTTCTTTGATGGGAAAAGCCAAGGTTATCCACCCACGATGTTGGCGCAGTCCTCTATATCTCCAGTTCCCATTATTTTCACATTTGTTACACTCCAGGACCAGGTTCGAACACTAAAGATAAACTAGCAACATTATGGGCTCCAATATTTAATGTAGAAATGTTAAATATGAGGAAGGTACAAGTATTTGGAGATGCTCGATTAATGATTGATTGGGAAAAAGGAAAGGCTCAATTACAAGTGGCCAATTTACAACCACGCATGCAACAAATTTGTTTTGTTATGGACAAGATGGAATGAATCTCTTTCAACCATGTCTTAAAGGAACTAAATGAGATGGCTGATAAACTTTCTAAAGAGGCGTTGTCCCTAGATGATGGGGCCTTCATAGTGTAGGAATTCATTGGAAACAACATTTTTGAAGAAACGAATTTATATTTATAGCTCTTAGTGGTATTTTTTTATAATTTTCATGATTGGAAATGCAGAATTTGTAATGTAATTTGAATAGTAAAGGAAACATAGAATCAGTTAAGGAGGCCAGTAGGCCCACAAGTATTGAATGTAATCGAAAAACTAGAAGACAGACCTCTTGAGGACAACAATATGTGTATTCTCCTTTTGGTTGTGAATATAAAGTTTTTCTTTCTCTAGAAAAAAAAAGAGGTCAATGTGAACAAAGCTGATCAGTATATTTATTCAAGTGCATCACAACATTTGATCCGGATTTATGAGCGGAACGAAATGAAGCCACAGATTTATAATGTTAACACAGAGACACAGTAAATAATAACCGAGATATAGTAAAACTTGACTTATATTAAATAAGAAACATGTTGAAAACTGTAAAATGCAAACTGAAAATGAGCTTGCTAGAATGGTGGCAGCTTATCTCTGTGAAGAGATGTGACGGCTACGCTCATTCGTAAGAATAAGAGTACAATGAGGCTCTGAAGGTCTTTTTACAATAAAGATGAATGTAAAAACCCTAAACATCCAAAAACCTAACCCTAGGAGATGAAGCGCCAAAAATCATGTGGGCCTCGTTGGGGTAAGTTAGTACATTAACTACCTGGGGTCGTAACTTTTGCACACGATCTTTGTTTATGGCACATGATAGCTCGTTGGAAAGGTATTGACGAGGAGATTCATTTAGGGGGCTCAATTAGATCCTTTGGCTATCATTGAGGTGAATGATCGTGAAAAATGTCGTTTAGGCCCTCAAATTGGCCCCCGAAGTTAAAAAATGCTAAAAATAGTAAATTGCCAAAATTGCCAGAAAACTATTTTGAGCCGGTTGGAAAAGGTGGGTGGCCAACGATAACCACTTGAATCAATCCTTCCTCCTTAGGAAGCAATGGTATCCATTGCGTTGAGTGCCCACATCATATGAGGAAATTTCTGTTGAATTTGGCCCCGGGTGAGCCACTTGCCTTGGTGCAGGAGCTGCCCTGCTTTGACAACCTGATAAAGTTGGATCCTCTATTGGCGAGTACCCTTGATCTGTGTGTCCACGATATGATCAATGGATGCTTGTTCCATGCATTCAGGTTTGAGCTCCGCTGGTGTCAATTGTTCTACTATCTCTGAGGTGTCCAATAATGGTGGAAAATAACGCAGAAGGAGGTCCACATTGAACACTGGGTGCAAGCCAAGGAAGGGGGGAAGGTTGAGCTCAAAAGCATTGTCACCCACATACTTGGTAATGGTGTAAGGTCCGTAACAGAGTGGACGAAGCTTCCGGTGAGGCCATGTAAGGCGTTCTTTCTGCAAGTGCAACCAAACTTTGTCTCCCACTCGAAACTGGTGTGGGACTTGGTGTTGATCATGGTGTTGCTTGTACTTGGCATTGGACTTTTGTAAAATATCCTGAACCTGTTGGTGGATGTGTTGGATCCTCTCAATGAACTGGGTGTCTTTATCAGCTGCAATTGGAGCATGTGACGAGTTTGCCTAGGTGGTCGCAAAGGGTAGTGCAACATCCATGGGACCTAATGGTTGAAATCCCAACCCCACTTGAAATGGGTTGTGGTCGGTAAAGCTATGTATGACTTTGTTGTAGTTGTGCTGAAAATAGGGAAGATTCTCATCCCAGGGGCGAGGGTGCTTGAAATTTTACATGCGTAGGATGTGCATGATCATCCGGTTGATGACCTCGGTTTGGCCATTCGTCTGGGGGTGGAAGGCATTGGACTTGGTGAGCTTGGTGTCCAACAGTGACCAGAGGCTCGACCAGAATGTGTTGAGGAACCAGTTGTCCCGATCTGACATAATGGTTTGTGGGATCCCAAATTCTACCCACACTCGTTCAAATAAAATCTTAGCAGTGTCCTCTATCGTGATGCTCTTCTTGCACGCGAACAAAATCGTCATCTTGGAAAAGCAATCAACAACCACAAAAACACAGTCATTTCCCCGCCTAGTGGAAGGGAGGCTCGACATGTAATCCATTGAGATGGATTCCTAGGGCCTGTCAGGAGTAGGCAGAGGAGTGTACATGCCTTGTTTCTTGATGATCGGTTTGACAATAGTGCAGAAAGTGCATGACCATATATACTTGCTAACATCATGTCAAAGTTTCGACCAGTAGAAATGTTGTTGTAGCATTGCCATTGTCTTTTTCACGCCGAAGTGTCCTGCCACCCCACTGTAGTGGGCTTCACAAATCATCTTCGCTCACTTGCTTGATGGAACATAGAGATGGCCAAGATGGCACATCAACTCTTCCTAAATATGGAAATTATTGACAGTTG
>JASDQU010103124.1:0-32920 GCA_032191745.1 Picea mariana
GAAAGGTCTTATTAATATTGACCTTTATTACATCCGAATACATTAATCTACCTATGTGCGGGTTAGGACCTTAACAACATCCACCAATTCAATGTCATCGACTAGGTGTATAAGTAAATGGACTTGTACGTCCATCAAACTTGTAGGGACTTCCTTCTCAAATACACATACAATTTCTACAATTTCATTCTTCCATTTTGGTACTTCACATTCATGGATCTCCTTGGAGGTTACCCACTTATTATAAGTATAGTAAATTAGTATGAACCTTTAGTGAAAAATTAAAATGGAATATAATATCTCTATATATCTCACACATGAACATTTCATACCACATACCTTGTAAAAGATGACAATCGACTTATGACATTCCTTAAGTCAACGGTAAGACATGAATTCCCCCTAATTTCCAATGGCATGATATGATATCAAACAAACTCATCATAGGTCATTAGTAATTTTTCAAACAACAAAATATCAAAATATATTTAGTACTAAATCAATGTTACCAGTAAAACTTAAATGATGATATATAATGCCTTCATAAAATTATGAAAATCATGTGTTTTAAATCCTGTGATATGTCCATCAACTATAAAAGCTTTATCCAATGATGACTCATAGCCAGTAAGTGTCCTTATTGAACAAATGACATTTTTTAGTTGGTCTAGCTCTTTTTTTTTCAAAATCCATGGAGCTTTTGCATATGTTTCATTTTCCCCGTTTGGCCACAAATGTCTTCTATCAAATTTTGTATGCGAAAGAGAAATATCTCTCCTTGAAGATAAGGTGTCCTTTTTTCTTGATATATGTCGAAATATAGAATTTGGGACATTTTTGAAGATATGCATAGGATCTAATAGGTGAGATATTAATAGATCCTTCCTATAAGGGGGCTCATAAAATATGGATTTCCTTTTCATTCCTTCTGGCATATTAACTACAACTTCTTATGGTTCTTCAATTGAATTACCTTGATCAAAAAAATCCTCCCAGCCTTTAAATTTAGCATCTTCATACTTCTTAATCCAATCACCTGGACCCATAATCATGGGAGGGCCTTCATTTTCAACTTTTCCATCAAATTGATTCTTTAGATGATTTCTAAACTTATGATATGTTGGTAGAAAAACCTTGTTATTTGCGTAGATAAATTTATGTATATCTTTAGAATACCTCCCTCGAAATTGATCTACACATATTGGACATGCAAATATCCCCCTTGTTTGAAGCCCTGGAATTCAATAAGTAATGTTAATAGCATTATAATAATTAGTATAAAAGTAAGTATGAAAGTAAATTATGAGTGTGAATACGTAAATATTTTATCTTACCAGAACAGACACCAAGTCCTGGGAAATCATGAATAGTCCAACATAGTACACCATACAACATGAAGGACCTATTTGATGGAGGATGTGATATGTCATACATTCTTGTGCCTTTCCATAGTAGTTGCATCTCTTCAATAAAAGGCACAATATAAACATCCATATTTTTAACTTGTTATTTTCTTAGAACAATAAGAGTCAACATAAGGTGCTCCTTTCTAACACTCATCCATGGGGGAATATTGTATACTATCAATCCCACAGGCCAAACACTATAATTTGAGCTGAGGAAAGAGAATGGGCACACTTTGTCAATTGCAAGACCAAACCTAATACTACGTGGTTCATCTTTGAATTTACTTGGCCATTTTTCCTCTATGTGTTTTTTTTTCTTTGGAGTCAGCCAAAATTCGCATGACTCCATCTTTACTCCTGTTCTTTGCATGCCACTCCATCAATTGTAAAAGTGACTTGCAACGAAACATTTGTTGAAGTCTAAGTATAATTGGCATGTGACGTAAAACCTTTTTTGGAACTATAGGACCTTGTACATCTGTATGATATCTATTCTCTTGGCATACGGGACATTCTACCTTGTTTTGATATTCACTTCTGTATAAAATGCAATCATTTTTGCATGAATGAATTTGTTTGTATTCAATCCCCAACTCATCCAACAACTGACATGCTTCTCTGCAAGTTGATGGCAACACATTCTCTTCACGGAATATTTTAATTTTTAGTGCCCTATAAGATTTCCAGAGATTAAATCAATTAAATGTTTGACTTATGATGAACATGTTTGATATGTTAATCCACATTACTACTGTTTATATAAAATATATGTTTTATAACATCCCATTAAAGAAATATAAACATAGTTGATGAAGATTTACAAATTATGTACACCAATTGACAATGCAAAGTGAGAAATACATTTCAACTCACTTCAATAGGGTAGTGAATCTATTGTCTGACCAACCAAATAGTGATTTTATTTCTAATAATATCAATGTGCATGCAAGTTTTGAGGTTCTACTTGCACCCGATCTGAACGCGGGTGTCTTCGTGGCTTACTTGATTGAGTCTTTCAGGTTCTTATCATCAAGATTACATTGGTGGTAATTACCCCTACTATCATCATTACTGTCAACCATATGATCATTATCATCATGATTGTTTCCATCCCCAAATAAACTTGTAGGAATTTCATTCAATCCTTCTTCATGCACTACATTTTCACTATCATCATCATCATTAAAGCTATGTGGCATGTCATCATTGTATGCTAATCTCATTGGCTCTTCAAAATTATCAATTGGTAGTGTTCTCTTCAATGTTGCTCTTTTCGCCCTGGTATGGTTTAAAGGATGCTTTGGATCATCTCATCCAAATATCAATAACCCAGTTTGATATTGGGTATTAGTAGGTGAATCATCAATGTCTTCTAGCTATCAACATACACAAGCATTATTTAATGTTTGGAAAGAATTCGATAAATCATAATTGTATCAATTTCAAAGAAATATAATCAAATATATTGTATTAACCAATAAGAATATAGAATGTATGAACATATATTTATCAATTGAATAGCAGAATATTATTTTATATACTACTTATTTTATACAATAATTTAAAATAAAACACAATTTTGACAACATAGTGTATAAAATATCAATCCACAGTCATTGATTATTCTTTGGTTTTATGCCCTTACGAACATCCTTAGGGAGACCTAGTTCTTCCCTTTTCTTTCTTGCAGGAGTGTGTTTTAAGAAGGGGTGATTAATAAATAACTCATCCCCAGTGGTATGGTCCATAATAGCCTCAACCATTATCAATCTATCAACCTTTCTTTCCATATCTCCATCTTTATCATTTATAACTTCAACAGATTGACAATTTGGTCTTACATTAGGGTCCCTTCCCTTACTACTATTTATAAAACCTGAAATATTTTTGTGTGTGTATGCACGTCCATATATATACATAATATGACCTCTATTAATTTATTTTCCACTTTCCAATTGGAGACGATGTGTATACATATTTGAATTCAGAACATATGTTGACATGCTAGGCTTATATTCTACTAGCCTTTTCCATTCACCGCTATAATATGATGGACCAAAATATGGCATTAATATCCTAGTGGTTTGTTGTGAAATTTTTCTATTTTTAGATCCCACATGGATATTTTGGACAATAAAGAGGCCCAGATTTTATCCATGAACATTGGAGGGTTGTATAATGTAGTTGTATCCCCAAAATTGAAACACCTCATACACTATAGGTAGTTCTTGATCACTGGGCCAAGCACAATATAATCGACAATCAAATGTCTCTTTGTAAATTGATCTCAAAATCAGGGGAAATTTATCATCTCCATCACATTCATTCTCATAGGGTATGTAGTCAACCTTCCCTTTGTCTTTAAGCAAATTATGCATCTTTAAAGAGGTTCTTGTTTTGTTACTTGTTTTCATCAAATTCTCATCTTTAGAGCTGGTATATGTGCACATATTTTTGTTGGATGTATCATTTGATAAATGATCATCACCCTCTAGTATAGAAGTCGGTGATCTAGGAAACTTTAAACCAAGAAATTTATCCTGCAAGTATTCATTAAGAAAAAAATAAATTATTTAAATAGTATAAAACAATGTTTAAAAGAAGTATACATATTTATTATATCAAATTGGAAAATTCCTTACCACAATTCCAATTCGATTTGGATTGATTGTAGGAGGCATACTACCCACTGGAAGCTCATCATTTATGTAATGTATTTGTACAATCACTTGTTTGAATTTTTTCTTTCCACGACATACAAAACATCCGCAAACAATAATTTTCTCAAAGTATTCATCGCATGTAATATATTTCAGACCAACCTCTTCTTTAGTGCAATCATTTGTTGTGTCTGTAGGATCCATTGTCATATCCTCTTCCACCCACTGTCCTCTATGTGATTTAATAGTTTTAGGTCCACATCCACGTACATATCTTTTTCTTGTGCTATTTGAATGCTCAAGCTGTACATTTTCTCCAATCTCCATATAAAATAATCAACAACATGCATTAATTTCTGACACGATTGGATAATACACTATAAAATTTAATAATTTCGTGAAAAAACATGGACGTTTCACAAAATGCCATCAGATTAATTTTTCCTAAGTTATCTAAAAATTAGAGTACCTGATGTCCCGTGTCATCTATTGTGTCCTCATTTGATATGAAATGATCTATTTCCATGGCCTCATCTGGCTCCTGTAGTACACAACATAGTCAATAATGTTTATTACACCAATTATATTATTTCAACGAATTTTCTATGCAACAAAAATCCTACCTTAGTCACATTTTTGACATATTGATATCATGTTTTGGAGTTGATTTTTTTTTTTACAATCCTAGGTATTTACATCGAGCCAAAATTTCAACAAGAAAAATATCCAACATCCCTATCCCACATGGCCATCCTAATTTTCAAACTTTTCCATTGATCGTAGAATCACATTTAATCACCATTCTTGTGCATTTTCCACCAGNAAGGCCATATGGAAAAAAAAGAATTTATCTCTTCTATGTTGTAGCATTTGTGAATTCATAAAGACCTTCCTCCTTTGGTTGATGTTGCCTTTCATTCTTACATTTATTGTATCTGTAGATTTCATTATCATATCCTCTTCCACCCACATTCCTCTCTGTGATTTAGTAGGTCTACATCATCCACGTCCTCATCCCATGGTCTCCTCTGGATCCTATTACACAACAATGACAATAATTTTTATCACACCAATCAAATCCATTATCATCTAATAAGTTATGGAAAATAGGGCCACAAGTCAAAATTAGCTTGGGATCAAACACTAATACCATACCAATACCAATACCAATACCAATACCAATACCATACCATTGCAGAAAAATAGCAATACCATTGCATGGCAATGGTATGCATATTGTTAGGGTCCTATAAATTATAGGAAGTTTGATTATTCAGTTTCTATCTGTTGTTCCTTGCATGAAAGCTCCCAGATTTGCATGTTTTCCTCAAATGGATTTATCCCTATTAGTGTCTACCAATCCCAATAGTCACCAATGATCAAATATTCTCTTACAAAGTTTTTGATAGGTTCATTAGGTCAAATTTTTATATTTGCAAATAAAATTTGACATGTCTTGTTGATTGTCAAATGAGTCTTGAGTCATGTCCTAAGTGTCTAGGTCATTACTACTCCCTCCACTCATCCAAGGTCAAAGAAACATATAAAAGAGTCGTAATTATTTATCCAACAGGTTTCAAGCACTCTCAACAAGTATTTCAAATATTCATCACCCTTCTCATGACCATTTTCCTTCTTGAAATGATGAAACTCTTATGTTAGGGTTCTATGCTGCATTTTGGGGTTATCTTAGTGTTTTCATCATTTTAGTGAGAAAACCATAGTTTTTATGTTTCAACACCCTCATTCATTACACCTCCCCAAAAATTTTCCCACACTCACTTCCCTCTTTCCCATCATTTTCCCCATGGACCCTAACCAATGCTGTTTTTTTGCCAAATTCTGGGTTGGGACTGTGTTTTAGCCTTTTTCCCCACGTTCCCTCACTCATTTCAAGTGGTTCAAGCACCCAAGTTTCTCTAACATTACCCCCTACCCCCTTAAATTTTATCAAGAATTTAGGAAACTCATAACCCATCATTCCACTTCATTTTCCAAAAATATTTGAAGGCACATTTTCCAGAAATGGCCTTTTTAGTCAGTTGTTTGCAGAGAATATTGTGGCACATCAGAGATGAATATTGAGAAAATGGATGAGGTTTTTGTTCATAAGAGGACAAATTAAAATAACCTATGTCATGTTTTACATAGGTGTTACAGGGTGAGAGATACATTCACATCTTCACAACTTAATTTTCTAATCGTGAAAAGTCCCGTTTTAGACATATTTTGGCAGAAAATATTGTGACAAAATGGAAACGTATTTTTGAAAACTGGAGGAGGTTTTTGATAAAACCATACCAAAGAAAAAAAAAATCTCTTAGTTTTGTAAAATGTATTATGGTTAAAGATATATAATCTCTTATTTGACCCCTAGTTTTCAAAGAAATTTTCGCAAGTTTGGGAAACAATGTCATCTACAAAATGATGCAGGAGCATCACCAACAACAAGCAAACGCAAAGGTGAAAGATAGCTAGAAGACCACTAGTGCACGTCGTGGAATGTTTTTGAAATATTAATGTAATAGATAGTATGTGTACCTTACATTTATATCTTGGAGGATGTAAATAGATCATGAGCGATTCACTCTCATCTGTAGGAGATAGAGGCATTTATGAATAGTTAAAGAAAGTTGGTAGATTTGAATTCCATATTTGATAGTTTTAGGAGCAGGAGAGAAAAACGATATAGACACCCTCATATTTGTATCATTAGATCATTATATCATTAGAACATTAGAGCATAGAGAATACATAAGAAGAGGGAGCTGTAACAGAGAGTTGTAGAGAAGAACCTATGTACATAAGTTCTGAACTAATATACGAAGCTTAATTCAGATTCATGGTGTTATGATGATTTCTTTGTATACATGCTGAATGATATGCTCATGGTTGTTATTCTCTCTGTCATGCATTTACTTTAATATTGTTTGAATGTATGATTTCATGTTGAATGTTTGAAGTCTGAGAGAGGGAATGAGTTTCAATTGTTTCTCTTCTTGAGTAAGAGAAGTTCCTGCAAGGAGTGCAGTGAAGTCATCCACAAGGAGTGTGTTGATGGAGGTTCAAAGTTTATCTCTGAAAGCTCAAAAGAGATACTGTTGTTATCATTCCCGCAGAAGTGTATTTAAAGCACAGAAGCCATGCAAGGTGTGCGCAGGCAGGCTGAAAGATGAGAACTTATCAGCCAAGGGGTGAATTGAAGGACTGTTGTTGTAAGAGGGTGCATAGAGTTGAGATAATCAAATACTTAGAAGTATTTGAAGGATTTCCGCAAGGAGTGTGTGAAGGAGTATTTTGAAGAATTGAGTTTGTAAAGAAAGTTTGGAGGGAGTAGCATCTTTGAACACTTCAAAGGGAGATAGAGTGAAGTCACTTTGTAGAGGTCAAGTGCAGGGGAAGGGATATTTTGGCCATTTCACAGAAACCTTCAAGGAGGGAATGAGCGGTCGAAATTATATGTGGAGAACTTCTGAATTCATTAGGACTGTAGGATCTAGGGAAGTTACAGGGTGGTTAAAGGTGAGCAATATTTCCACTCTAGGATCTAGAATCAACGTGGACCGTTGATCATGACTTATTATGAGCCGTCAGATCATTTTGGGGTTCGGGAACCTGAGAGGATAGTGGTTTGGAATCGAGAGTTCCGAACTCCGATATCTGAAACTCCAAAATCACACTAGCCATTGGATCAAAGGAAGGATTATAGACATTGATCCTGTTGGAGGTACTATTTCGGAGTTCAAGGTTTTGAAAGTCGAAGAGCTAGGAAATTTGCATCTAGATTCAGGAAATTGTGAAGTCCATAACCTTAATGAAGTGACACAATCCATGTGGAAGTCAAATTTTGGTTGACTTATCGGGTTTCGGCATTTCGGCATTTCATAAGATGGAAGGTCGGGATTCTTTGTTTCGAGATTCCTGAAATCAAGAAACGCAATAAGGTGTGTAAGAGGGGGACGTGGAAACGTTTCGGGGATTCGTCATTTTAGGTTTCAGCAGTTGGAAGGTCAGGAAAATCGACGACAGGTATTGCGAAGTCACAAACCCCAAAGTCCCAAATTTGAATAGGGTGTGACACTACTGCAACCCAGGGGATTTGAGTTGGTGCTTGGTGTTTGAAAACACAGGCTCAACTCATAAGGACCTGTGGATACATTGTTGTGTGTGAAGGGTATTTACCTAGGGGAAACCAAGGAGTCAGTTAGACTCCAGGGGCAGATTAGAACAATCCTGTGTGGACTCCGACCTGAGGGTTGGGGGTCTGCACCACAGAAGCACAGCGAGCCCATGCTACATTTTTTCCTGGAGGCTCCAAATTCACTTTTCTCAGCATTAATGAATATATTATGAAGTTTAAATCTTAAATATATCACTGGTGGGCCAGGTCAGTATCAATTTTGCAGCAAAAATTCAAAAACATGGAGAAAAATTGCTTTCTGCCCCTGTTTTCACCTAGGCGTTGTGTTTCTAGACTAGTTGTGGGAAAATCAACTTTGTGATGTATTGGAGTGGCTATTTTTATTTTTTAAGTGTTCAAGAGTATAATAGAATTTTCCCACACTCAGGAGTATAGTAGACATGTCAAATTGTTATATTTTTCAAATAAAATTTGACATGTCTTGTTGATTGTCAAATGAGTAGTGAGTCATGTCCTAAGTGTCTAGGTCATTACTACTCCCTCCACTCATCCAAGGTCAAATAAACATACAAAAAAGTCATATTTATTCATCCATAGGATTTCAATCACTCTCAACAAGTAAGTTACCCTTCTCATGACCATTTTCCTTCTCAAAATGATGAAATTCCTCTCCTAGGGTTCTATGCTGCATTTTTGGGTTATCTTAGTGTTTGCATCATTTCAATGAGAAAACCCTAGTTTTCGAATTTCAACACCCTCATTCATGCTTCATACACCTCCCCCAAACTTTTCCCACACTCACTTCCCTCTTTCCCATCATTTTCCCCATAAACCCTAGCCAATGCTACGTTTTGCCAAATTTTGGGTTAGGACTGTGTTTTAGCCTTTTTACCCACTTTACCTCACTCAGTTAAAGTGGTTCCAACACCCAAGTTTCTCTAACATTACACCCTACCCCTCTAAATTTGATCAAGAATTTAGGAAACCCATAACCCATCATTCCACTTCATTTTCAAAAAATCTTTGAAGGCACATTTTCCAGAAATGGCCTTTTTAGTCAACTATTTGCAGAGAATATTGTGTCCAATCATAGATGAATCTTGAGAAAATGGAAGCGGTTTTTGTTCATAAGAGGATAAATTATAATAACCTATCTCACTTTTTACACAGGTGTTACAGGGCGAGAGATACATTCACATCTTCACAACTTTATTTTTTGATCGTACAAAGTCTTGTTTTAGAGATATTTTTGCAGAGAATATTGTGACAATATGGGAACTTGTTTTTGAAATATGGAGGATTTTTTTCTTAAAAACATACCAAAGAAAAAACACCTCTCTAGGTTTTTTAAAAGGTATTATTGTTAAATATATATAATCTCTTCTTTGACCCCTAGTTTTCAGAGAAATTTTTGCAAGTTTGGGCAAACATTGCTTCCTCAAACCTTTGAGGAAACTCCCACATCATTATTATAGTTAGATGAATTAGACCTTGATGACCTTGATGGATGGGATTCTAAGGATATTCATGATGGATTATTTTTGGATGATGGTATTACACAAAGCCACCATGAGAAAAATTCCACCATGTTCAATACCAATTAAGTCAAGGGCATGATGGGCCATGAATATAAAAGTTGAGGAAGGGGAAGACCCCAATTATATAGGTACAATAATAAATTTAACTAGAGGATGTAATAAAACTATGGGTGCATGTTAGAAAGGATGAGAATTTGAAATGATATGCGGAGCAGGTGCAACTGATGGATTATGAAATCCATGATCTCGCCTTGTTCCTTGAATTTTCCCTAGAAAAATACTCAAAACTAAGGAGGGACCAGACCATGCTCTTATCATTATTCAAGCCATTATTTAAATCTAGGATCACCATTCTCCTGCTTGTCCCATGATTGAGGACTTCTCCAATGATAAGAAAGTGTGTGTGGCTACTATTGTCGTGGACTCAGGTAGGTGGATTTGGCTAGAAATCCCCCTTAGTGAATAGTATTCATGTTGTTACCAGATAGTCCTAGGATGGGAAGGATGCCAATGATGCATTCACTACTAGATTCCAAGTACTATAGGATGAGATAGTCATAGAATAACAAATATATCCATTCCTAAAATATGTCACAAAGAATAAAGGTCGGGGATATGACAAGATCTTAAAACAAAGCACTAATGATATGGCACACTAAAACAGAGCACTAATGAGCAAACATCCAAAGCATTAGAAGGGTCATAAAATATTTTCTCAATAGTTTGCAACATGCAAATTTATATGCCCTACTCTCTTGTCCAAAATGAGTATATCCTAGGATTTTACGAGTACTTTTTGGGTTCTAAAGATGTCCTAAAATATAACCTCTATGCATCATCCAAGGGTAGGTGCTACCACAAGAGTTTTACTTGTTTCCTATGTAGGTTCTTACCTTCCGTTTTTAATACCCGTCATCCATAGATGAACCTCTGCAAAGGGACAACAATCATAACAAAAGGAACGACAATTGTTTGGTTCAAATGAACAAAACTACTTACAAAAGGAACAAAAATCGTAACAAGGGAACAACGGTTGTTCTGTTCAAATGAATAGCACTACTTACAAAAGGAACAACAATCGTAACAAGGGAACAACAATTGTTCCATTCAAATGAACAACAGTACTTGCAAAAGGAACAATAATCGTGACAAGGGAACGATAGTTGTTATATTGGGCTGAACCAATGTTGTATTAATTGAGTTGTAGTACTTGCCCAACTATTTAATTTGTCAATCTGAGGATTGTAAACTTACGAAGTACACACAAAGTATATGAAAGACTAAAGTAGAACTAATATAATCTAATGTTCAAGGGAAAGTGATAGATGGGGGATCTTCTAATGGTTTGATATATTCAATATTGATTTTCTACATCTTAGTAATTTCTTATATCATTGTCATTTAACTTAAATTTGGCTATTGGCCCAACTTGGGCAGGACCAAAGTGTTGAACTTGTACATGAGCTATTTTAACATTAGTTTTTATTAAGGTAATCCAAATGTGCTTATTCCCATCATTGAGTACACTAGTCATTGGCTTAGGTATGATGGAGGAATAGTATATTTATTACATTGGATACAATTTGGGTAAATCCATTGATTGAAATATAGAATTGGTTACTAGAGAAATTTTCCAAGTCCTATGGAAAGACAATAACATACACATTTGTTCTTGTCTTCTTAATTACATTTCATGCTTCAATTTTTTTTCTTGCACCATTAATGAAAATTTTACTTGAAGTCATCCCCTCTTGGGGATAACCCTTGGTGACCAATATAGCCTTGCATATTTCAATAGATCCATGTGTGTTATACTTTTCCCACTCACACTAACATCCCAGAAGATTTCTTCTTGTAGGTAATGGGGTCAATCACGAAGTATGATTCTTCATCAATGTCTCAAACTCACCAACCACAGTTGTGTTTCACTCTTCAACATCTATCCCACTAAAATCCCTTTGACACAGTCATTGGATCTTTACTACTAGTAAGGACAATATATCTCTCTTATTGGTTGGATGTTGAAAGATACTCTAGAGTTTGTTGGAAAGGAAACAAAATACCAACTTTTGTAGCTCAAATGGATGAAGTCCTGGAAAAATTTATATACAAGATGTGCAGTGCATGTGACCATGTTATTTAGTTCTTGATTAGTATTCCTATTCTTTTTTCATAACTGTAAAGTTGTTCTTTGTTCTCTTTTATGCCTTGTAATCAACTAAATTTTTAAGGAAATCACCCATGTGACTAGAATAGTGATCGAGGTTCAATCCGTTCATTATTGTTAGATTCCTTAATAATTGTAGTGTTGTTCAATTTATTCATCTTGGAAATAATTTGGACAATGTCGCAACTGAAATTTCGTTGTATTAATAAATAATATTCAAGTTTTTCTAAGGTCAGTGGGTGTGAGTATGAGAAGCCATTTTTTTAGGATATTGATGGGACACATAATGTCACATCATGAAACATCACATGATGAATTTTGGCATCACTTACATCTACATTTTTCCCATTTGGAGTACAATCACACACATGGACAAGGATTTTAAGACTTTGTCTTATGAAATTAGACTTGGCATCGCTAGATAAACATTTTGGTTAGTTTCTGCAAAAATCCCGGTTTAGGTACTTATCTACACCTAATGTGTAGGAAACTCCTTCCCATACATTTGCCCATGTGCACCTTGAGAGTAAGAAACCTGTATATGACATTTTGGATGAGTGATGTGTGTGAATTACTTGAATGTCTCAATTGAAGATGTTTCGGGAGGGTGTTTATGGTCTCATCCAATAAATCTTGGATGCAATCATTTATCGCATTTGCATTAGAGGAACTACATTGTTATGCTGTTACATTATGGAGATATTTTTTCTTCCATTTATCCCATTTCCGTTTTGGCCACATATTGAGGAAGAATGTGGTAGAGTCATTGTCACAACCTACTAGCACTCTCTTCATGGCTCGAGTTGTAGGTTAATGATTACTTAGTTTGAGAGGATCCATAATGTCGTGATCCAGACTACGAAAGTCGTTCACGAATATTTCTAAGGGGCGCGAAATAAGGCAAGGTCCTTATTTCTTGGAATCCCTTAGTCTCTCACAAGGTCGCCCAAATGGAGTGCTGAGTCCATGGGTTTCACAAGTACTAAAAATAGTTAAAGTGAGTGGCACCCTTGGAGCATAGAGTGCATCTTGAAGGGAACGTCATGTAAATGAAACTTGATTCAATGAAACTAGGTGTCCTAGAAAACCTTGAGAGAATAATTAAACTTTGCAAAATATTGAGCACTGTTGGATTAATTAATTAATTAATTAAGGGTTGAAATAAATACTTATCAATTCCCAAATAAAAGTGTAAGGCTATTAAAAAAATCTAAGTCTATGTCAAAGTTAGTAGGAAGACTCAAACTAAATTATAAATTAAATAATGAGGGGATGAAGTAAATCAATTTAAGAAACCAAGAAAAATAAAATAAACCTAAAGATGGAATTAATACACACATGTGAAAGAAATTGGCAAATTGGAATTTAAGGTAAGAATGGAATAAAGTTGAAGGGATGTGTACGCATAAGAAGGTATCTATAGTCTAGTTAACACTAGTCTAACTAAGAGAAGAATCTTATTTTAACTCAACTCAAATTTAGTAAGGCGTCAGTCATTAATTGGAAATAATGGGATAAAAAAACAACTAGGAATTATTTAATGAGCACTTTTAGGAGAGATGAGGGAAATTCACTTTTAATTAAAATAAATTATGGAACTTTATTGTTCAACTTATGGAGACGGTGACAAATGTATGGGGATAATTAATTCTAAATTATCTAATTAAAAAGGTGAATTAAATGTGCAAGTGGGAACATTCATGAAGGAAACTCTTATAAAGAAAATGATCTAAAGGGAAATGGGGGAATCATTGGTTATGGATAAAGTTATGATGCAGAAACTTTGACTGTTTTTATTTGTGAGAGTTGGGATACCCAGCTTGGGAGAGAGTGCTAGCTCTACCTTGGGAGGAAAGTTGAGAGCTAGAGGAATTTTGGTTGTGTGTGCATGGCCCTTTTGCGGCTCGGGGGGCTAAGGGGGAAGAAGAGTACCCCTATCATTCATTGGGAAGTATCGGTTAAGTCTCTATAATTAGCAAGTGAGATATCGAAAGGAGCACCACCGCAGAAGAACAACTTCAAATTTGAGGTTTATTGTTAGGGTATTTGAACTGCGTAAGATTCTTATGACTAAATGCAGTTTATTAATGATGTACGTTTTGAGAATTCTTGTTATTATGCATGTTGTGGGGAACAAACTCTCTCTTGAATTTAATACGATTATTAATTACAATTGAATCACCACATTTATTGACAAGAATATGGACGAATATCGTTACTAAATGGGGTTTGGAGGTATGATCTGCACATGAAAGTTTCATCCTAAAATCGAAAGAAAATTACATGAACTCCAAATAACCGCTCATATTAGGCAAGTACCTTTACAATCATACGAACGAGATATGTATTGAGGTCTATTGGGTCTGTTAGTTTGACTTTAGAGGACCCAAATGTTATACATATATTTATTTTATCTACTAAACTTGGCCGATTAGGATTTACAGTTTTATGTTTGATGAACCTGGTCTGAGAATTTTTCAAGCTCATTTTATTTTATTCTTATTTGGGTACCTATAAAACCACCAAATAAATGCTTTTTCTAGCTTTACCTTTGAAATTTGTAACTTGTTTTCCGATATGGTTTTGGGTTTAACATGGAACAATGAGATAATCCATATTGATATATACACACATGCAAAGATTATAAATGGTTTCTGAATCTGACCAAACACGCTTTGTTTCCTCCAATGATAGTCCTGATCGAACGTGCTCTGCTCCATCCAATGATGGTTCCTAGTAAACAGATTGAGCCACTGAAACTGCCAGCATTCGAAGAAATATGAGGCCAAGGGATGTGGAATAACTGTGCGGTTCACAGCATTTTCAGTGGTGTCCTGGGTATGAAAGTAATCCCTTCACCTTCTCCCATTTTTATTTTTGTCATGAATTCCTCTTTGTTGTATACTGTCACTCAAACAATAGGAGTGTGCCTTTTACTGTAGTACTTATGCACAACCCGTGGATAAACCTTACCTGAAATCCCATCTCCTTATTGAGCAAAGAACAACACGTCATAAATTATCTCATCAGTGGAATAACTTACCCATGAATGGCGTTGCTAACCACTCAATTCCCGAAGTTAACCCAAGCCACTCATTTGGGAAGATAGACTTTGCTTACCTTATAGCAAGGTAATAATAATAATAATCTATTTTTAAGGTCATGACCAAGCCACAAAAAATTGGTGTATGAGACCCCATTGTTTGTGGGATAAGAGACCCCCTCCACCCAACGATTTGACTGGTAAACTCTACGGAGGTATACATACCCTACCCCCTATGGATTTGAACTTGTGACTTCTTAAGAGGAAACACATTTTCTTAACCATTAGGCCCACTCAGACCTAATCTATATCGATGGTTATTGAATGGCACTAACCTTCTATGCTCTCGAACATATAGGAACTAAATCCTCACTAGGATACTCTAGATTTGTAGGGAACAAGCAAGCACCAAACTGATACACCTTGCCGACTTTATGATCTTAGAAACCAACAGCTCTCGAGAAAATTCCATGAGCTCTTCTCAACAGCCTTTTTGACAGGTACGTTGATTGTCCCAACCTTTATGTCTCTACTCCCTCAGTGCCCTCGTGTTACCTTTCTGTTGACTGGTGCATTTAAAGGTCTAACCATTATGGAATGTATGGTCGTTTCCTTTCAAGGAAGTCTGGATGTTAAAACAATGCCCTCCTTTTAATTTTTATGCTTGTGACATCCTTTTGTTGTTTCCATGTCATTGGAATTCTTAGTATACTTAATTATACCAAGAGGCTATCCCCATAATAAATATTTATTCAAATACTAGCTTACATTACAGTAGTCCACATGTCAAGGGTTGTCTAGTTGGAATGAGGATGGTATTCTTATAAATCCCTTCAAGATATATACATAAGGTATTTGAATTCCCAACTTTATTGCTATGATTTTTATCGCTAGTTCTTTTTAAAATGGATGTTTTAAGCACTTGATTGCTTGGCTTAGTGCTATTTATGATTACACTCCCTTTTACTTTATAATGGATATGTAAGTAACCTAAGAATTCCTTATTGCGTACCTGAAATAATTGATCTTGTTAACCTTCTAAAGGGATATGAACACAGTTAAATTATTATCAATCTGTTGGTTATGATTGAAATTAGTTCCCGTATAAGAACACACAAGCTAATCTAGGAAGTTTCGATGTTTCTTACACATGGTTGACCTTATTCTAGTTATTTTATATGGATAGATGAGTAACTTGAAATCTCCACATAGTGCTTGTTAAGCTTGATTTATCTTAAATTAATAGATATGTGAATCAGTATGGAATGCTTATTATCTCTACTAAAAATATTTATGTTGTATTAAGGCATATATATATATATATATATATAGAGAGAGAGAGAGAGAGAGAGAGAGAGAGAGAGAGAGAGAGAGATGTATACATTTAGTTGCACTACATAAGGATGGTATTGATTACAGTAGCTCGATGGATTTGATCAATGATGCTTGAATTAAAGGAATTAACTTACGCGAGGTTCTAAACATGGTCACAATTAGGTATCTACCTAGTAATGGAATCTTACTTCTACTTTATGGATTTTATAAGTCTTTAGGTCTTATACCCTTAATCCATTATGCTAATTATTTAGGAATCATGATTGAAGTAAAATGGAATGTTTCTTGCACTAATGAAACAATGTTTATTTTTGACTGAGTGATTAGATTAGTTGCGCACCTTGAAAATAATATGGATGTATGATTAATTAAGTTTTTAGATTACTTGTGTGCCTTGAAAATAATGTGGATGTATGATTAATTAGGTGTTTAGATTACTTGCGCGCCTTCAAAATAATGTTAGTACATGATTAATTAAGTGATTAGATTACTCGTGCGCCATGAAATTAATGTTTATATATGATTGACTAAATAGATTCTCTTGCGCCATTTAAATTATGTTGATATATGATTGAGTAAATAGATTCTCTTGCACCATTTAAATGATGTTGATGTAATATTGATTGAGTAATTATATTTCCTTGCACCATGAATTAATGCAGATGTATGAATGATAAATCTAGACTGGATTTATTAGTTATGATTGATTACCGGAACTAGACACCTCCTTGTTCCTCAGAACAATTGTCGTCCTTGAGACCTTAAGTGGTCAAAATCAATTAGATGAATCTTTGGCTTGAGCATTGATTATGTGTCCCGGAGATCCTAACCATGCAGGATAGGTTGGGTGGGTAGTAATTTATATTCAGTGACTGACTAATCTTAATTTATATATTTTCTTCGGTTGATTTTGATGTCGACGTGGTTGATCATTATTTATATATTTGCTTCAGTTGATTGTGAGGTCTTGAATTGCATTGCTATTTATGTTTGTGTGTGATCATGTGTCGTTATTAATTATGTTAATGCATTAAATGTGTCATTATTAATTTATTATGAGGTGTATATTGTGATGTTATTAATCATGTCATGGTGATTTTAATTTTCTAATGCATAGAAAAAAACTAAAAAAGAATAAAAAAAATTACCTATTATACATCGTTCTTTGTTGTCGTAATGGAGGGGACGTTACATATGGTATCAGAGAGGGTGCAGCCCTACGACCATATATCATCATTCCTTTCATTGTATTAAACACTTGATTAATAACTTATAATTAATTAAAATTTAAACTTGTCGATGTGGTAATCATGGATAGAGGACATTGTGGAGGTAGACAACGTGGTTCTAAGGGAGGAGGTGTGATGCCTCCAGTGGCTTCCATGCCAGAAGGGTCTAACTCCAGGGAGAAGAACAAGTCATTTAGAAGGAACAAATTGCAGTGGGGGATGTGATTGGTTTGATGAGGTCCATTTTAGAGGATGCCAGAGGCCTTGATTAATCAACAAAAGAGAGATGAGGCCAAGGCTCTTGTACCCAATGAGTGTTCACAATGTGCTCCAACTAGAAGTGGTAGAATTATAAGAGAACTAGAGAAGGTGAATTTTCCTGAGTTCATGGGTGCCACGGACGGCTCAACCACCAAGGCATGGTTGGATAGCATGGAAATGTGCATTGAAATTCATGACTACACATCCAACATGAAGGTTTGCATGGCGATCTTTCACCTAAAAGGGATTTCTATTCTATGGTGGAAGACGCTCCTACCCCAACTAATCATGGTCTTCGAAGATGTTTCATGGGAAGTGTTCGAGGAATAGTTCTGGGAGAAGTATTTGTCATAGGAATTCATTGAGCACCAACACAATGAGTTCAACACCTTGAGATAGGGTGGTTGTACGATGTCGAAGCACGAGGTTGAAATCATGGAGCAGCTTAGGTATGCTCCACATATGAACACGGAGAAGCTAAAGGTCAACAAGTTTGTGCTCAACCTTAACTTCAACAGTCATGCACAAGTGAGGATCCTAATTCCTCAGATGTTGTACACTGCATTCTAAAAGACCCTCATAGCTGAGGAAGAGATGAAAAATGGGAGTCATGGTAGGACTCATGCAATACCGATTGGACAGATGACATGAGGTGTGTGATAGCATCAGACATCGACCAGACATACATTAGGGTATCAGGACACATCGAGAGGATCCACATTCATGACACCATGATGACTGACTTCTCAATAGGGAATTCCCTACAGAGGACTATTGCATCAAAAACAATGTCTTCCTTAGTAGGGGTTGTTTAGGCATGCTTAACAGAATAGACTAGGATTTTAGGTTGGTAGGCCAACAACTTCTACTTTGGAAACTATGAGTACTGAACTGAATACTGGATGTTGGACATGTGGAGAGCCACATTACTAGGGACAATTTTTGGTTGAGAAGGTTAGTGTGACCATGTCAACAAGACACACTACAATTGGATATTTGGGAAAGGGCCAGATGATTCTTTCAGCAGTGAATAATCATGAGGCAAGCACTAGTACACTGTGCTTGAGATGTCAGGCATGAGCGATGATCAAATTTTTAGTATTTTGATAGATTTCGATGCTATAGAGATTTTTATTTTTAGTGCATCACTGAGGAGAACTAAGGTAAAGGAAGTCGAGAAGGATACGTTTAGGTACATAGGGATGGCTTCGAGTGCCAACCAGAAGGTTGGAGGAGGGGCTACAGGTTGTCGCATTAACTTGGGATATTTTGTAAATGAAGCCCGACCTATATATCATGATATTAGGATCATATGACATTATCATCGGTATGGACTGGTTGGAATCACATGATGGGATACCCAACTGTAAGACAAAATTATTGAGTTGACCAATGATAAGGGACAGAGAAGAATGATTGTAGGAAGAAACCAGGGAGTGACCTTGAGGTTCATTTCTTCCCTACAACTACAAAAGTGCATGTGAAAAGGATGCAAGATATATGAAATATTAGCGCTAAATGAAAAAGGGTGAGGTGGAAGGATTAGGAAACCTTCTAGTATTACGAGAGTTTGTTGACATCTGTCCAGAAGAGTCTCCAGGTTTTCCGCCAAAATAGAATTGGTGTTATAATCCAGTGGAAACTTGGAACCAAACCGATAGCAAGAACGCCTTATCGGATGTCAATGCCTAAGTTACAAACTGATCTTGGAAGAGTTGTTGGACTTGGGACTTACATCCAAGTGTATCACCCTCGAGTGTGCCTATTATTTTCATAAGAAAGAAGGACGGGTCATGGAGACTTTGTAATGAGCACCATCATTTCAACAAGGTGACAATCAAGAACCAATATCCATTGCCTATAATAGATGATTTTCTTGATCAAATGAAAGGTGTGACGATGTTTTGAAGGATCAACTTGAGATTAGGATATCACCAGTTACGAATTCAAAGGGGAAGATATTCCTAAGACCTCATTCAAGGCGAGGTTTAGACACTACGAGTTTACCATTTTTCTCTTGGGACTGACAAACTCCCCAGGGG
Organism: Picea mariana; assembly: GCA_032191745.1. NCBI lineage: Eukaryota > Viridiplantae > Streptophyta > Pinopsida > Pinales > Pinaceae > Picea > Picea mariana. The sequence continues at coordinate 19,823 of JASDQU010103124.1, forward strand.
TATTCAAGAATTTGATCAATGGGGTGTTCTGTGAATAATTAGACAATTTTATTCAAGTATTCATTATTCACACATTGATATATTATCGGATGATGGAGGAACATGACAAACATTCGTTCTTAGTATTACAGTGTTTACGGGAACATAAATTATAGGAAACTGTCCAAATGGTCTGGAGGATTCATTACTTAGGGCATGTTATATCCGATGAAGGTAGAGGATGTTATGGAATGTCCTGTGCTGACAAATGTACTAGGAGTACGCATCTTTTTGGGTTTGGTAGGATATTACCGATGGTTCAACAAAGGTTTTTTAAAGATAGAAAATATGATCACGGAATTGCAGAGGAAAACAAAAAAGTTTTTATGGACCAAGAAGTGCACGGAAGAATTTCGAAGGATAAAGGGGTTGCTGAAGATAGTGTTGACAATAAAATTCCCCGACATGGACAGGGATTTCTTGGTATGAAAAGACGCGTCCAAGAAAATTTTAGGTGGAGTATTGATGCAAGACAGTCAAGTGATCGCCTACATTTCAAGGAAATTAAGAAAGAACGAGGAGAACTATGCATTGCATGATTTGGATTTATTGGCCATTATGTTTTCCTGGAGAGTGTGGAGATGCTATCTAATGGGATGGAAATTCAAACAAAGAAACCGATCATTGCGGATTGCAACACATTTTACATAGAATGACTTGAACACGCGGCAAAGGCGTTGGTCATAATTGCTTAGAAAATATGATTTGATATTAAGAACATTAAAGGAATGATGAACATAGTGTTAGATGCATTGAGTCAGAGACCAAACATATTCTTGGTTATATATATTCAGAGGAATCTTCTAGAAAAGATTTAGACTAAATAGTTGGATGATGACTGGTATAAAAAGGTTAGGGAAAATATCGGACAAGACACCATGATGGTACCAAGTTTGAAGGTTATACATTGGTTAATGATGGACTGATTAGGTATAATAATAGGATTTACATATCGCCTAATGACGAATTGAGAAATTTGATCTTAAGATAAGCTTATATAGCAGTATACATGGCTCATCCGGGAGTCACGAAGATCAATGTTGGGCTTAATCCTTTATTATTTTGGAAAGAAATGAAAGCATACATAGTTGGTTGTGTGGAAGATGTCTAGAATGTCAACAAGTGAAAGTTGAACATAGACATCTGGCAGGATTATTACAGCCACACATCATTCCAGAATCAAAATGGAAGGTCTTTTTGATGGAATTTATAGTTGTATTTCCAATGAAGACAAGGAGACCCGACTCAATTTTCGTGGTAGTAGACACTTTGAAGAATAGCGCACATTTTATTACTATGTGTATGACATATCAAACTCTATACAAAGCTAGATTTTTTATCAAGGATATTGTGAGATTACTTGGCGTGCCAAAAAGAATCATATCCGATAGAGGATCGGTGTTTACAGGACGTTTTTGGACCAATTTCTAAGAGGCCTTGGGAACACAACTTAACTTTAGTACAATGTATCACCCTCAGACCGACAAAAAGATAGAAAGAAAGAATCAAATTTTAGATGATATGTTGTGTATGTATGTGATGGACCAACAAAAGAGTTGGGAAGATTTCTTTCCACTCGTAGAGTTTGCGTACAACAACAACTATCAAAGTACCATCAAGATGGCACCTTTTGAGTTTCTTTACAAACGAATGTGTTGGATGCCATGGAGTTAGTATTGACTCGAGGAGAGGGTCATGGTACAACCAGAACTAATACAAGAAATGGAATAACCAATGAAAATGATAAGACAAAGGATAAAAGAAGCACATGATTGATAGAAGAGTTATGATGATGCACCTCACATTGACCACAATTATGAAGTTGGTGACCGGGCTTTCTTGCGGGTTAATTCACAAAAGAGTTCGATCAAGTTTGGAAAGAGAGATAAACTCTCTCCTAGGTTGGTGGGACCTTTCAAAGTTATCGGAAGGAGATGACCCATGGACTATCAACTAACCTTGCCTAGTTCCTTGAGGCGTATGCACAATGTTTTTCATGTATCTGTTTTATGACATTTTGTAAGTGATCATACACATGTGGTTGATATGAGTTCCTTGCAAGTGTCAAATGAGGGTGCACTCATGGTGGTGCAATCCACGTTTTGTACCATCGAATTCGATAGCTTGTCGAAGAGTCGATCATTTCAAGGTCCAATCTGACTATTATAGTCCACACTTGGTTACCTGGGAGGACACATATGATAAGCGTCAGTAGTTTCCTTACTTATTTGATAGATTAGACATATAGATCTTGTCAGATACTTTTACTACTACCTTTTATATATTGTATAACTTCGAGACAAAGATTAAAACAAGAGGGGGTGTATGTAACATCCTGCTCTTGCGAGCACCTGTTATTGACTTATTCTTTGAGGAAACTTGCAAACAAATGATCTGATTATAATATATGGTTATTGTTCCGCTTATAGATTATTATGATGATGTTGATGGATTATCATTTTATGTTTTTGATATATGCGTATTGACAGATGATAATGATGATTTTTCCCTGAGTTTGCAGGACACTTGAAATATTGAGGATGTCGATGGCATCGATGGACCTCCTTGGGAACCAAATTGAGTCAGGGAGTGTATTGTATTGGTTTGAGTATTTAATTTATGCATATGTGACATATGATCATTTATAGTGTTATTTTATAGATGGATTGTTGATTATGTTTCATCGATGGATGTAGGCTGATGAATGTTTGTTAATATGACTCACATAAGGAGTAAAGAGGCAATGCACATAGACCAGATATTGAGGGAGAGGTGTGGCAGAGTCCCTATCACATCCTAGTAGCACTCTCATCGTGGCTCGAATTGTATGTTAACAATTATCTAGGTCGAGAGTATCCACGATGTCATGATGACAAATTGAGATAGTTGCTCAAAGATATTTCTAAGGGTCTCGCAATAAGGAAGGGTCTTTATTCCTTGGAAGCCCTTAATCTCTCACAAGGTCGCCCAAATGGAGTGTTGACTCCAGGGGTTGGAAAACTACCATAACTAGTGAAAGGAGAGTGACACCCTTGAAGCACAAAGTGTGTCTTGAAAAATATTGAGCACTATCGGATTAATTAATTAATTAATTAAGGATTGAAATAATTATTTATGAATCCCAAAATTAAAGTCTAAGCCGATTCAAAAATTTAAGCCTAAGTCAAAGTTAGTAAGAAGAGTAAAACTAAATTATAAATTAAATAATGAGGGGATGAAGTAAATCAATATAAGAAACCAAGAAAAATAAAATAAACCTAAATATGGAATTAATACACATATGTGCAAGAAATTACCAAATTGGAATTTAAGGTAAGAATGGAATAAAGATGAAGGGATATGTACACATAGTAAGCTATCTAGAGTCTAGTTAAAACTAGTCTAACTAGGAGAGAAATCTTATTTTAACTCAACTCAGATTTAGTAAGGCGTCAGTCATTAATTGGAAATAAGGGGATAAAAAGACAACTAGGAGTGATTTAAGGAGCACTTTTAGGAGAGGTGAGCGAAATTGACTTTTAATTAAAATAAATTATAGAATATTTTTGTGCAACTTATGGAGAGGGTGACATGTGTAGGGGGGAATTAATTATAAATTATCTAATTAAAAAGGTGAATTAAATGTGCAAGTGGGAATAGTCATGAAGGAAACTCTTATAAATAAAATGGTCTAAAAGGAAATGGGGGGATCACTGATTATGGATAAAGTTATGCTGCAAAAATTTTGACTGGTTTTACTTGTGAGAGTTGAGATACCCAGTTTGACAAAATGTAGTGGCTCTACCTTACAAGGAAATCTAGGAGCTAGAGGAATTCTCATTGTGTGAGCATGGCCCCTTTGCAGCTCGAGGAGCTAAAGGGGAAGAAAAGTACACTAAGTTGGCTAAGAGGTACTGGTGAAGTCTCTATGGTTAGCAAGTGGGAGATCAGAAGGAGAACCACCATGGAAGAACAACTTTGGCTGTTGTTACGGTATTTGAATTGCATCAGAGTCTTATGGTTAAATGCATTTTATTAATGATGTACGTTTCAAAATTTCTTTTATTATGCATGTTATGGGGAACTCTCTCTCTCTTGAATACATACGATTATTAGTTGCAATTGAATCGTCGAATTTCTTGACAATAATATGGATGAAGTTTGTTACCAAATGGGGTTTGGGGGACTGATATGCACATGAAAGTTTCATCTGAGAATCGAAAGAAAATTACACGAACTCCAAATAACCGCTCATATTAGGAAAGTACCTTTACAATCATACAAAAGAGATCGATATTGAGTTTTGTTGGGTCTGTTAGTTTGATTCCAGAGGATCCGAATGTTATACATATATTTATTTTATCTACTAAACTTGGCCGATTAGGATTTATAGTTTTATGTTTGATCAACCTGGTCCCCAAATTCTTCAAGCTCGTTTTGTTTTATTCTTCTTTGGGTACCTGTAAAACGACCAAATAAATGTTTTTTGTAGCTTTACCTTTGAAATTTGTAACCTGTTGTCCGATAGGGTTTTGGGTTTAACATGGGACAGTGAGATAATCCATATTGATAGATACGCACACGAAAATATTATAAGTGGTTTCTGAATCTGACCAAATGCGCTCTGCTTACTCCACTGATAGTCCTGATCGAACGTGCTCTGCTCCCTCCAATGTTGGTTCCCAGTAAATAGATTGAGCCACTGTAATTGCCAACATTCGAAGAAATCTGAGGTCAAGAGATGTGGAATAATTGTGTAGTTCGCAACGTTTTCAGAGGTGTCCTGGGTATGAAAGTAATCCCTTCACCTTCTCCTCTTTTCATTTTTCTCTTTAATTTCTCTTTGTTGTATATTGTGACACAAATAATAGAAGTGCGCCTTTTATTGCAGTAATTATGCACATTCCGTGCATAAACCTTACCTTAAACCCTATCTCCTTATTCAGCGAAGAACAACGGCTGGGGATTTCTCTCATCCGTGGAATAACGCACCCATGAATGGTGTTGCTAAGCACCCAATGCCCGGAGCTAACCCAAGCCACTCATTTGGGAAGATCGAGTTCGCTTACCTTATAGCAATGTAAGGAGCTGCTAATCTGTATCAGTGGTCATTGACTGGCACTAACTTGCTATGCTCTTGGATAGATATAAACTAAATCTTCTCTAGGCTACTCTAGATTTTTTCGGCACAAGCAAGCACCAAATTGATATGCCTTGTCGGCTTTAAGATCTTAGAAACCAACAGTTCTCGAGAAAATCCCATCACCTCTTCTCAACAGCCTTTCTGACTGGTACGTTGATTGTCCCGACCTTTATGTCTCTACTCCCTCAGCGCCATCGTGTTAACTTTCTGTTGATTGGTGCGTGTTTTATGGGGGTTCTCTACCCAAGTCTACATGTCAAGGGTTGTCTACTTTCTTATATTACCCAAGTCCACATGTCAAGGGTTGTCTACTTGGAATGAGGGTGGTCTTCTTATAAACTCCATAAGGTAGTTGAATTCTCGACGTTATTGCTGTGATTTTTATCAGCTAGTTCTTTTTAAAATGGATTATTTAAGAACTTGATTGCTTGGCTTAGTGCTCTTTATGATTAGACTCCCTTTTACTTTATAATGGATATGTAAGTGACCTAAGAATTCCTTATTACGTAGCTGAAATAATTGATCTTCTTAACCTTTTAAAGGGATATGCACATAGTTAAATTATTATCAATCTATTGGTTATGATTGCAATTAGTTCATGTATAAGAATACATAAGCTAATCTAGGAAGTTTCGATGTTTCTTACAGGCGGTTGACCTTCTTCTAGTTCTTTTATCTAGATAGGTGAGTAACCTGAAATCTCCACATAGTGCTTGTTAAGCTTGATTTCTCTTAAATTAATAGATATGTGAATCAGCATGGAACACTTATTATCTTGACTAATACGATCTTCGTTGTATAAAGGCATATATATGTATACATTTAGTTGTGCTACATAAGGATGATACTAGTTAAAGTAGCTCGATCAATGATGTTTGACTTAAGGATGATACTAGTTACAATAGCTCGATGAATTTGATCAATGATGTTTGACTTAAAGGAATTAATTTAGGTGAGGTTTTAAATATGGGTGCAATTAGGTCTCTTTCTAGTAATGGAATCTTACTTGTGCTTTATGGATTTTATAATCCCTTAGGTCTTAATTCCCTTACTCCATTATGCTAATTATTGACTAATGATGATTGAAGTAAAATGGAATGTTCCTTGCACATATGAAACAATGTTTAGTTTTGATTGAGTGACTAGATTACTTGCCTGCCTTGAAAATAATGTGGATGTATGATTAATTAAGTGTTTAGATTACTTGCGCACCTTGAAAATAATGTTAGTACATGATTAATTAAGTGATTAGATTACTTGTGCACCATGAAATTAAAGTTGATATATGATTTAGTAAATATATGGTCTTGCGCCATTTAAATGATGTTGATATATGATTGAGTAAATGGATTCTCTTGCGCCATTTAAATGATGTTGATGTAAGATTGATAGAGTAATTATATATCCTTGTGCCATGAATTAATGTAGATGTATGACTGATAAATAGAAACTTAAGTTATGATTTGTGATTGATTATGAGAATAAGACACCTCCTTGTTCCTCAAAATAGTCACCAGCCCTGAGCCCTTAAGTCATCAAAATCAATGGGATGAACCCTGAGATTGAGCGTTTCTTATGTGTCTTGGAGGTCCTAACCATGCAGGATAGGTTGGGTGGGTAGTAATTTATATTTAGTGATTGATTGATAATTATTTATATATTTACTTCGGTTGATTTTGATGTCAACATGGTTGATCATTATTTATATATTTGCTTCAATTGATTGTGATGTCTTGAACTACATCGCTATTTATGTTTGTGTGTGATCATGTGTCATTGTTAATTATGTTAATGAGTTGAATGTATCATTATTAATTTATGATGAGGTGTAGCTTGTGATGTTATTAATCATGTCATGATGATTTTAATTTACTAATGCATAGCAATATATATATATATATATATATATATATATATATATTACCTATTATACATTGTTGTTTGTTAGTTACACTTTTAACCTCGTGGTTTCTATTCGTTTTTCACTTTTCCCATGGAATAAAGTATTTCTCTTTTCATAGTTGGGTTCTCTCTTATAAATTTGAAAATATTTTCCCATGTTTAGGATCCAAGTTTCTGCTCCTTCCATTTCCACATCAAAATTGGGTGGTATAATTTTTTTAAATTCACCAGTCAATTCATTTGTGTGTCATTTCCTTTTCTTATTAAAATTATTACATTGTCTTCAGAACTATTATTACTATTTTCCTTAGTCATCGATGTTATTTTATCACTAAACACCGAGTGTTCCCTTCAATTGTGTGATTCATCATTAGAGACTCCATTCTTGGTATTAGTAGTGGTATGTCCTACATTCTTACTTTGTGTCATCTCACTCATGATTTTGAGAAACATTTCATTTAACTCCTCTTGTTCTCTACTTTCTTTCAATAGTGTTTCATTTTCGTCTTTGATACCCTACAATTCGACCTTTATACTTCTCATGGTTTCAAGTATCTGTAATAAATTATTTCGAGGTTGTTCATGGTTCAACTCTATGTACATTTAAGGTCCAGTTGGTTTTGTTTTTCTAGTTTCATCAACCATGGTGTCTGTTGTTGTTTCTAATAAATGAAAAACAAATTTTATGTTAAGATTCTTGTTTACATAATTCCCCAATAATTTCTTAACTTATTAATGAAACAATTTAAATGGCTTGAGCCCATAAGACCATAGTGTTTGGAACCTACTCTAATACCATTTGTAACATCACCTCAACTATAATTTTTTTACATATGACATCTTCAATCGTTATTTCACTATTTCTATTGTTAATATTATTGGTTGATTCCAAGATGAAAAATACGACTCTTAATATTTTCTATTCACATGAAAGGTAAAAATTTATTAAGGGACAACTCTAGTGGAAGAGTCTTAACACCCCAAGTTAAAGTATATTAATTTCACTTGGTCAATATCTTACTATCGAGAGCCTTTTATTATCCAACAATGAGGATACAATGTTTTCAATTACTTACCTTCGTCATGACTCACACCAACACTTACACATGTATATTATTTGCTTTCCCATTAGATTAGTCATGTTATTTTTAGAATACCCACTCGTAAATTTCTATTGGTAGTTTTAGGTATGGACAACCCATAAATTACCTATTCTAATGTTGAAACATTGTTCTTGAGTGTAAGAACACACACCCCTTTACAAGGGTGTTAATTATTGTTCTACACTACTTCCTCATAACTTCCTTGACAAAGATTTAATATATACTTTTCTATTTAATACTTGGGAAATATAAAACCAATGTATCAACTTCTATGTTCAATCGTCAAACGCTAAAATATATGGTCATAGGGTATGGAACATTAGCTTTCATTGATGTGACAAAGAAATAAACATAATGATACACCATGCATTCTTGGTTACCTACCACTGATAGCTTACTTCTCAAATGGCGCCAAGATAATGTGATTGCTATTACTTCCGTATAATGAAGTAACTCAAAGCCTCGCCACCTATTCACCTATATAATGAAGTAATGCAGTGATTGCTATTACTTCTGTATATTTCTATTACTTCCGTATGGAGGGTGAAATAAATCAAAACAGAGACTTACCTATCATTGGTATTAGCACCATTAATGGCCATTATTCGAATTCCCATGCTGCCAGAGTTGTAAACTAGGAAAAATCTCGAATGTCAAGGCTTACCTCTCTTATTAGTCCCTGTCGTGGGCATAGAGGGACTATAGCAATCGATAAATCATTGACTGCATATTACTTTGTCCTTTGACCCGAAATATTTACACAATACCTATTGTTGGAGCTATGGAAATAAAATCATATATTTTTATATAATAAAAAGTAACATATATGTATTGATCTGATTGGATAAGAGATTGGAGGTCTTATTTTCGGCTTCTCTATTCCCAATGTACTATATGGAAACATATCCAAAGTTTTTCTCGTAGTTAGTATGTTTTAATCATATATTTTTCTTGTATCTTGCTTCAAGGTTGATTAATGCTAGCATTGGTTTGAATGTTTGTATTAGCATTTTCTGCTACCCGAATATATCTGTAAGTTTTGATATGTAATAACCATATTGAAAAGTTTTGATATCCAAGCTTTGTAGTGATTGATAGTTCCAAAGTTTATAGCATCTTTGGCGGATGTATATTTCTTGAAGTGTATTGACACTTATTCTGAGATGCGTCAATAGGATTGACTACGTAAATGTTCACATGATGTGACGTTCTGCAACACCCCTGACAAATTAAATGTTTGCATTCCACAAGGTGCTTAGATAGCCTGAGAGTCTTAAATGTTTATGTAAATATGGTTCTCGGAGTACATTTTTCCTCGAAATTTCCTATACAGTTACAGTGAATTTGCACTTGATTGTCTACCACCAGTTCAATAACCATTGTATGTTTCGTCCTTATTCATCCATTGACGCTACATACATTTTTTACCAGTGCAATGACTTCTTCTTCTTCATTGGTTTGTCGGTTGCTGCCATTGTATGCTTCATCCTCATAATCGTTGAGGCTACATACATTGTTTACTGGTTTGGTGAGGGGTTCTTCTTCGCTGGTTTCTCGGTTCTACTTGTTGTTGTTTCTCTAGTGATTTGAGCTGTGCTTCTGCATTTCATCATGTTGGAGTAAGTTTTGATGTCGTGGTTTCATTTTCTATTCCTTGTTTGTTGTTCAGTTTGCAATTTGAAAGTAAGAATGTTTGCTTATTTGTAGTCACATGTTCCTTGTGTGTTTTCGGTTCCTTTTTTGTTTGGGTTACAGTTTCGTAATCGTTGGAGATACATATGTTGTTCACTGGCTCGGTGGTTCTTGTTGGTTCGTTGGATCCCAGGTTGTTGGTTCTGTTTGTTTTCCTGGGGTTTGTGCTTTGGGGCACTGGGGGTCCAATTCAGCTTCTTCATGCTTTCTCGCTGGTTTGGTCCATGTTGGTTTCTTTTCTTTGATTCGGCCTTGCAGGGTTGGGGTGCAGCGACGGTGGTTGGAGCTTTTTTTTTCTTTCTTTTTTTGGATTGTTATTGTTTTGTCTGGGGTGCTTTACAATGTTTAGCTCCTACACCCACCAGTGGATATGCAGTTGTTTTATTTTCCATGTCTGCCGAAGTCGAGATCTATTATTCTATGAGATTTTCCTGGTGTTGTAGTCTTTCCATGAAAGAAAATAGTTCCATGGAAAATTGTTTGAGGATTACATTGAAGTTACAATACCCGTTGTTTTTTGGTTGAAATAAAGCATATGTATGCATGGTACATTTATAAACCATGTATGGTTAGATGTGTGAATATGACATGACATGTCCTTTCTCCTCTACATAGTAGGGATGATTTTAGGGGCTAAATTTCTCTCATGGGCTAATTTTCCATGGTTTTTCCAAAAACAAGATTCGCTATTTTAAAAATGATTCACCCAAATTCTATAGGATAAAATTATTTTACCTTAAAAATCACCAAAAATTTATAAAAACTATATAAAACCCTTAGAAATTTGAATATTTTTACAAAAATATCGCCAATCATTTATAGTTAACATATGAAGGATTTGTAAGATTCACCAAGATTTCTACATTTTAAAATAAATTTCCATCCTTAAAATCATCCTTGCTACATAGACTGGTGTGTGTAGGATGGAATTTGTGTTGTTCTTGACATATGATATGTGCAACAAAGATTTTGCAAGATTATATTTCCATGTCTGGAAGCATGTGTGGGTAATTCTCCATGGAAACCTGAGAACTTGTATCGTGTGCACAACAATCTATGTAGAGGATAAACAACATGGCTAGAAGGCATATGTGGATAAATTCCCAGGGAAAAGAAGAAATCGTTTAGTTGCGGCCATGTAGTTGCGTGATACTTTGTGCCTTGTAGTATATTTTGGCCGGGGAAAAAAATTGTACACACTTACAACCATGGATAGAGAAGCTCAAAGGTTCATGTTTCTACCTTTGTAGACTGTTCGTTGAGTTAGTTTTGCTCTATGTACATATTTCTTGTTCTCCGCTAAATACCAACTTCCATTGATGTTCATTAAATTTTGTGGGTTCCCAAATTTAAACAAACATAGTAGCTGGAGAAAAGGAGAGAGTCTTGACTGCATCGACTGGAGAGGATATAGAAAGGTGCATGCTCATACTTTTGTTTCATATTGCGTTGTTTTGTATTTCATTTATGGTCTAGATATGTGTTAAGATAGTTGCGTGCCATCCTACATGGTATTTTTTCTTGGTTGCATACGTTTATTCCTGCATACTAAGCTAGTGCATGTCCATTGTGTTTGCATTACACTGTTTCATTTAAACAAACAGAATGGATGAATAGGAAGAAGGACTCTTTGGCGGGTAAATAGACTTGTTTCTTTTTTGTTTTACATGTTTGTTTTCAAACTAACTTGCCTTCCTATCGATTGCATATTCCACGATGTTGTGTTGGAAAAAATAGGTTGCTTGGAAAGGGTGATGAACTGTTTTGTGCAGTAGAAGAGGGTTCTGTGGTACAATCTTCTAAAAGGTATACCAAGTGTGTTAGAAAATTAAAGATACAAACCGGGTGAGGAATATAATATAGAATGCATATATTTTCTTAGTTTTGATGTCCATATGCAAATGCTTGCATTAGAAAAAGTTGGACTAGTGAGACGTCCATGAGCAGTCAGTCATCCCAGACATCGACGGACCAACAAGGCCAAAGGTAAAGATGCATGCGCTATGATCTTACTATGTTTACTAGACAAATTTCCCAGGTTATATATTCATCTATGGGATGGCGAATAAGTTGATTCCATCTATAGTACATGGTTTTCAGCTCGCAAGAAGTATCAACAGGTACAAGTGAGACACCGAACCTGCTGCATGTTCCGCATACTAAGAGGTGTCGTTGCGAAATTTTGGCTCCATAGTTCATCAAAAGTATGCGTGTACTTGTAGCACACTACCATTCACTTTAGTTTTCCTGTTCAAAAAATGTCTTCTGGTCTAGAGTTATGACATCCAAAGTACTATCAATAGAGGCCTTGAACAACCGCCAAATTGGACAGGTGTTCGTCGGGGACATAATGGTTGTCTATACCACCTACTTGGACAAGGAAAACAAAAGTAGACCCATTATGCATGTTGATATGATAGAAAAGGATGCCATGATGACAGTCACACTGACTGTTCCTCCTCAACTTGTTCAGAAACATGCAAAAAAGATATTGCCACATAATGGGATATCCATTACAAATTTTAATATATTTCCAAAAACAATATATGACCATGGTGATTTCTATCAAATTATTTTGGTCAACGAAACAAGCATTGTGGAAAAAATTTCTCCTATTTGTTTAGAATACTGCTTCCTCCCAGACTCGACTATTAGGCAACTTACAGAGCGCACTAATATTTACCCAATGGGAACGATTGGGGTTGTTGTCACACTCGCTAGGTAATTTGGGTCACAACACATTCTCCATATAAAGGATGGAGAGTCGGATAGTGAGAAGGCAATGGTATCGCTTTTCATATTCAGTATTGTTGTTTACTTTCACTTATGCATGTATGTCAAATAACTTATACAAAAATTGCACTGTTCCATGTTGCAGCTACAATTCTTCGATACATATTCAGATTTGTTTTCTTCAATGGAACAACAATTTCATAGAGGGAAGATTCCACTTATGTTGTTCAAAAATATAACAAAAAAGAAGGATGCTAGAGAAACGATCTTTCACACAACCCAATCAACGTTTGTAATAGAGTTGTGAGTAGATATAGTAAAGGATCTAGAGAAGCTATCTAGCTCTACAATTGTTGTGCATATACATTTACAAAATCATCCTCCCTTTTCTTATAGAAATATCCTTCAACAAATTTCTGTAGCTTTAAAATTTTTTTTTTGTTTTAAAGGGGAGGGTGGGATGCAATTGTGTATTATATTGTTCAATGTATTAATTCCTTTGCTCGC
>JASDQU010103124.1:33910-44358 GCA_032191745.1 Picea mariana
AAAAGAGGCCCATTTTTTATCCCCACAACTCTCGATAAAAAAAATTTGTTAAATATCAAATACATACGGAATTGTTATGGGACAATAAAAGTGCAATGTTTAGCGAACCAGCCTGATTCCTCTTGTCAATTTGTATATGGCAAAATTCTGGATGCTATTTGTAGCAGAGGGAAGAATGGAGACTCTATTTTCGGCCCAGTCGACTATGAACCCGCCATCCAAAAACTGCCTAAAAGTGCAATGTCCAGGCAACTAGCCCGAGTCCTCGTCGCAATTTGTATATCGTAGGAGCCTGGGTGGTATATGTAGGATATGGAACAATAGAGACTCTATTTTCAACTTGCTAGGCCTCCAACCCGCGATCCAAAAACTGCCCAAGTATGTAATGAGGAATCTCCATATGTTGTATAAAATCTCATTCCATAGTTAATATAGAGACTATGTCTGCAAGTCTTCTTGTCAATTTGTATATCGCGGAAGTGAAGATGCTATTTGTAGAACACAGAACAATAAATACTTAATTTTAAGCCCACCAGGTCACGAATCTGTGATCCAAAAAGCGCTCATGTATGGAGTGAGGGATCCACATATGTTCTAGAACAATGTGTTTGTACAACAGGGGACAATAGAGGCCCAATTTCCAACCCTCCAACCCTAGAGCCCCCAATAGAAAAAAATTGATAATTATGAAATTGATACGGAATCGCTACCAGGCAATAAAAGTCCAATGTTCAATGAAGCAACCCGAGTCCACTTGTGAGTATGTAATGAGGGTTCCGCATACTAAATTTTCAGCCCGCCTGGCCATGAACCTGTGATCCAAAAAATTCCCATCTATGGAATGAGGGATCAACATGTATGTTCTAGAAGAATAGAAATGCATTGTTCATCCAAGCATCCTGGACCTCCTCTTGTCAATTTGTATGTCATGGAAATCTAGGTGTTGTTTGTAGAAAAAGGAACAATAGACACTATTTTTGGCCGGCCAGGCTGCGAATCGACGATCCAAAAAAATCCCAAGTATGGAACCAGGAATCCACATATTTACAAGCCGGAGTGTAAATTTGTATATCGCGAAAGTCTAAGTGCTATTTCTAAAACATAGAACAATAGATACTTAATTTTCAGCCCGCCAAGCCGCCAACCCGCAATCCAAAAAGTGCCCAGGTATGGAATGAGAACTCCGCATATGTTCTACAACAATACAAATGAAAATTTCAGCCAAGCAACCTGTAGGTCTGCATATGTTGTAGAACAATGTATTTGTACAATGCAGAACAATAGAGGCCCAAATATGAAATTAGTGATCTTCATATGTTGCGTAAAATCTCATTCCATATTTTATATACATAATATGTCCATAGGTCCATGTGTCAATTTGTATTTCGTGGAAGTGTAGGTGCTATCTGTAGGATACAGAACAATAGATACTTAATTTTTAGTCCACCCGCCCGTAAACCCGCAATCCAAAAAAGTGCCCAAGTATGGAATGAGGGATGCACATATGTTCTAGAACAAAACAAATGCAATGTTCAACCAAGCATCCTGTGGCGACTCCTGTCAATTCATATGTTGTGGAAATCTCAGTGCTATTTGTAGGATAGGGAATAATAGAGACTCTTTTTTCAACCCGCCATACTACAATTCCGTGATAAAAAAACTGCCTAAATATGGAAACACAGATCCACATATGCTCTATAAAATCTCATGTCAATACTTTATATAGAGACTCACCTCCACAACTCTCGCCGTCAATTTGTATATCGCAGAAATCTGGGTGCTATTTGTAGGAGACAGAACAATAGAGACTCTATTTTCAACCTGCGAGGCCACGAATCCAGGATCCAAAAAATGAAAAGTATGGAATGAGGAATATGCATATGCTGTATAAAATCTCATTCCATACTTTATATAGAGACTATGTCTAGAAGACCGCTTGTAAATTTGTATATCACAGAAGTGTAGGTTCTATTTGTATGACACAAAACAATAGATACTTAATTTTCATCCTGTCAAGCCGTGAACCCGCGATCCAAAAAGTGCACAAGTATGGAATGAGGAATCTGCATATGTTCTAGAACAATACAAATACAATGTTCAGTCAAGCAACCCTTAGGTCCTCCTCTCAATTTGTATATCACGAAAATGTGGTTTCTATTTGTAGTACAGGGAATGAAGAATCCGCATATGTTCTAGAACAATACAAATGCAATGCTCAGCTAAGAAACCAATAGGTCGTTTTGTCAATTTGTATATTGCAGAAATCTACGTGCTATTTGTAGGACATGGAACAATATTCAGTATTTTTTCAGCCCGCCAGGCCACGAACCCGTGATAAAAAAAAGTGCCTAAATATGGAATAAGCGATCTACACATGCTGTATAAAATCTCATGTCTATACTTTATATAGAAACTCATCTTGACAACTCCCACTGTCAATTTGTATATCGTGGAACTGTCGGTTCTATTTGTAGGGCATGAAACAATAGATACTCAATTTCCAAGCCGTTGGGCCACAAACATGTGAAACAAAAAGTGCCCAAGTATGGAATCACAGATTCAGATATGTTCTATACAATCTAATGTCCATACTATGTCCATACAATCTAATGCCCAAGTATGGAACCAACCAACCTGCAAATCTACCTACTATTTTGTATCTCGTGGAAGTGTAGGTGTTATTTGTAGGACACAGAACAATAAAGGCTCAATTTTCATCCCTCCAAGTTGAGAACCTGTTTGCCAAGAAAAGGACCATCAGGCCTTCACACCTCCTGGGTATATCTTCTTCCATTTTTTCTTTTGTAACCCACCTGAGTGCTTTCCATATGCAATAATTAATCTTTAATGCTAGTAGCCATCCTGCAACAACCGTTACAGTTGTCATTAATGTCCATAATTTCAAAGAAGATTTGTCATTAGTACGAACTAAACTAATATTTTCGTACAAGCATGTTATCCTTTCCAGGTATTCATTTCAAAGGTGACACAATCTTTTTTTTTTGTCCATCGATGGGTTGGTGCTTTTAAGAAATTTTCGATTCTTAATGTCTTTTCGCTGTTACCGCCACCTTCACACTTTTTTCTAATTGTGCAATTAGTGAGTTGTGATGGTCACAAATCATTCCGCACGACCCCTGGAAATTGTCATTGATCAGCAAAAGGCTTGAGGAGATATTCCATTGATAGACATTAAACCAGACTTTGCGGAGGCTTATATTATCCCTCCCCGATTTTCATTTGAAACATTGTCTCTCACAAACGAAAATTCTTAATAACTTCTGGCGGTAGTTCTCTCCACACACAGTCAACACATTAGGGCATAATGGCCATAGGTTCCACTATTCTAGAACATATTCTTACTATTCATCTCTCTACGTTCACGAGCAAAAAACAGGATGGTCCCTTGGTACACTAAGAGATATATTTCAAGCCAAAAAATCGATGCCAACCTTGGTTGCTCAGAGAACCTGCCCACTTATAGTCATGCCTATCGCAGAACTTTATGCCATGAATTCCAAGCTAGAAGAAGATGATCTGATGGATGATGATACGACAATGGATGATGGCAATGAAGAAAATATTCCCACTCCTCGGCCCAAATTGAAATTAACCATAATGAATGGACCTTCTCGACTCGATGATCACAGTCATGACAACACCAAAAGGAGTTTCAGAAAAAAAATGGATAGTGAACACAACAACCACTTTGCACCGCCAAAGTAGGAATTCCAGAGTTCCAAATTAGTCTGTTCTAGATGGAAGAGTTTGACTGTAAAGCAATCATATGTTGATTCTTTCAGAGATATATTTCAAACCAAAAAAATATTGTTTAACATTTTCGGGTATCAAGTGAAAAACTTTCGCTATTGCAATGCATTTTCCTACGAGTCATCTCCTTCTGCCCAGAATGGACTAATTTGGGCCTCTGTAATTGCACGTGCAAGTTGTACTACTGAATTGTTTCCCACTATGAAGAGTCAGTTTCAACTAAGGGCTATTCCACTTGCCCTGCAACCATTTTCGTCTTCTTCCTGAGGCAAAGCTTTTGAAAAATATCAATCTCAGCAGAGGATGATTAATCGAGGAGAAAACTCTAAGGATCTTGCATACTGCGGAACCCATGCCTGTGTTTGTCGCAAATACCTTCAATGTTTTCAACCAAAGAACTGGATCCAATTTCTAAGAATAGGTGTACAGTACTCAGTACTTTTCTTATTTTTTTAAATGGATTTGCTATTACGATTTTTTTTTCCTTGGACTATTCATCTCTGCCACTTTTCTAGGATTCACGCATGTTCTAATTGCCATACTTTGGTGCTCTCGTACTTCTTCGATCTTCTATTTACTAATACCAATGTAAAATGTTCCAACAAAATCATTCTTCTTGTTTCTAGACATGCAATTATTAATTTTTAATGCTAATTATTACAAAACAAAGTTCACTACTTCAGCTGGTATGCTATAGTCATGGAATAATGTATCAACATAACTGCATGCGCAGGTTACAATAAAATGTAATCTTCAACAACACATTTCCTGATAACTAGTACATCATAATTTTGCAACAATGGGGCTTCTTTGAAACCAATTCGCACTTACAAAAAATGTCTTCCACCTTTCTATTTTCCCAATTAATGCGCTTCCAACCACCGCTTCCCCTTTCTTTAAATTGACCCTCTATTGTTCCCTGTCCCACAACTACCACCTAGAGTTCCGCCATATAGAAATTGACAAGAGGACCCCGCTGGCTGCATCAACATTGTATCTCTACTTTTCCAAGACCTCCAAACAGCATTCATAGCTCTGCTATATACAAATTTGCAACCGTTCTTAGATCATTCCCTTTTCCATGTTACGGTCGACCTATCATGCCCTTTTCATGATCTCTTCTGTTTTACACATTTTGCACTCAAAAATTTTGAAACATGAAATTTTACCCTTTTTCGTATATGGTCCACCTATCATGCCCTTTTCCATGATGCACATTTTTGCACTGAAAATTTTTGAGAAATACAATTTAATCATTGCTTCCTCGCATATTTACTACAACTATTATCAACCTGTTTTGAAGCCCATCTGTCCTCTTTCCATACTTTTTCCATTTGTTCAAATTTATTTAGGGAATTGTCCCTTTGTTGGGTTGAAGAAATATTCAATTTGTAGTCGTTGTTTCCTATGCCAACGTCCTTTTGGAATTAGCAGTTGGCAATTATATATAAGATCTTATTACTACGCATGCAATTATCTATTTCTCCATTCCATTCTTAGCCATTTTTCCAAAATTCCGCAAATATACAAACCGATCGCTGAACTCCCACTTCTTGATCTCTTCCTGACTGTCCCTGTAACACTTTTTTGAATTACGTCCAACCGCTTTTCGAAACTTTCCATTCTTTTCTTCGTCTCCGTCACCTTTGCACTTCTCTACAATAAAAGAAAATATAATGTTATATATATATATATATATATATATATACATATCTTATTTCTAAATATAGAATTACTGGCATTTAATTCTAACAGGCCATCATGCAGAAACCGTATATATTGTCATTGGTGGGCGAAACGACCGAGGAAATCTCGTATTCATTCACGTTAAACCAAAATTTGCGAGGAGATTATATTGTCCCTTCCGAGTGTTGATTTCAAAATCATGAAATCCCTTTCACATCGCATGGCCTTTGTATGTTCAAGAAACCTCCATTCCTTAATTGCTCTTCGTCGTACCTACCACCTTCGCATTTCTAAATATGCAATAAATAAAATTTACTCCTAATAGTCCATCATGCACCATCAATACTGATTGTCATTAATCAGTGAAAGGCTCGAGGACCTTTCCCATTCATAAGCATTTAACCAATATTTAGCAAAAAGTTACATTATTCACTGTGACTATTCATTTAAACCATCATCTGCAGCAAAGAAACCTTCTCATAAACCTATGGCATTAGTTCTGCACCAGTTCTGTGGAGATACAGTGAACATCTTCGGCCATCATGACCACAACTTCCACTGGTCTAGGGAATTTTCTTATTACTCAACCTCCGCCGCAGAGAACCAAGTAATTTGGACCTCTGGGATTGCTCATGTAGGCTGTGTCCCTGAGGTTTTTGACTGTAAGGACTTGGTCTCTTGGTGCGCCAATAAATTTATTGTAGAGAAAATAATTATTCCACTGCACAACCGTTCTTCTATTTCTTTGTCGCCTCAGCTCTTCCGACAGATGCTGAAATTGCCTGAGCCAACATTGAAGTTCAAAGGAGAAGATTGAAAATAGTTCCTAGCAAAGCATAATAATGGATTGGACCTCTTGCCCCTTTTTTTGGAAAACTGGGATCTAGTTCCTAAAGATATTACAAGCATGCAGGTTAGTTCATTTAAAAATCCTTTTCGTGAAATTGCCAGGATGTTTACAAGAATAACGAGACAGGAATCCACAACTACTGTTTCTCACATGGCTCTTTACATTTTGTATTTCACAGTCAACGAACAAGCCATTTTTTATTGGGGAAGGATAATTTCTTATGAAATATCTTCCCAATTGTGAAGCTACAAAAGGGGAAAGAGATTTCATATGTCATCCTATTTAGTTTTTGCAATAGCACATTCCTGTCGATTTTCGCAACTGTCTATGTCCAAGAATGTGAATTGTGATTTCCACTCAGTAACGTTCTAGTACTAGGCCTTGTGGAAGAACAAGGCTTCCCACTGTTTTTATGAGGTTTTTAATGGCTTCCTTTCTATTTTCAAACTTTTCTTGTTAGGAGAAAACGCTCCCTGCTTATCTGAACAGGCAACTAATTTTTTGGACAAAAAGGGAACAATCCAACATTTGGATAATTACACCGTCATAAGAATTTTTGGCTCCATGGAATAACCTGCTCTCCTTCCATGTCACAATATGGGCAAAATTTTTATTGCATAAGTAGCACATCAATACAGCTATTGGTTCCATCTATTCCAAAGGAAGAAAAAAAAATAGTTCATTCCTATGCCTTGGAAAATAGGGGAGTTTGTGTTGAAAAACGTCAACAAATTTGACGATTTCACAGCACATTTTAGTATCTCCAACCTCAGATATGCTGAACACATAAAAGGATTCGACCCCTATGATATTTTTAGACAACATTTACATTCACTTAGCCTCGGTGATTATTTTGTAAATAAACACCTGCCCAAAAACAAAGATAGTCACGGGCCTGCCTTTGATGCCGGTGACATAAAGACAGTGAAAAGCTGAACCAAATTGTACACGCAACAAGGGAAATACCCCAGTGACAAGAGTGTTCAATCCACAAATACCACTCAAAAAAGTACGATATCCTGGAGGATCACTATAACGGCCCATCACAGCAACAAAGAAACCCAAAATTCTTCAAATGGAGGAGGAGATAACGACCCTTCTCATTCTAAAATTGATAGTTCTCACAAGATTCCAGTGGAGAAGAAGAGAAAAAAAAAAGTGGGGCAGGCAGAAGACCCATAAATTCAGACTGAGAACATGGAAATTGACATTGATCTGGATGTTATGTTCCCCTTCTTTGATCAGCCCGAGGACGCTATCCACCATAGCCATCCAATGGACATATCCGTTGGCCAAAATTTTGACGAAGATGAGTCCTTCGTGTTCTAGAGCGTTGTTTTTGTTAGCCAAAACAAAAAAATGATATTTCAGAAAAACAAATGTTAAAAATATCACAGGCAAATCTTGTTCAGAGGTTGATGTTGCCAACATGCGGCCATCCCAAATCTGTCAACTTCACACCACAATTAGAGAAGTGCTTCATGACTCCATTGAATGCATGGAGACCCACAATTCCATATTGAAGGACCGAGTCAAGGAATTGGAAGACACTTTCTTTCCTATGCCATTTCATGTGGATCCTTTGGAAATAGCCATGCCTGGCACCCCTACACCCAATGTAAAAGAACCATCCACCGTGCTCGCATCCTGTAAAGGATATCTGGAAAACAATATCAAAAAAAGAATGGAACTAGATACCGATGCTTGGAAAATATCACAAACCATCGCTTCCCTTGGAACCAGGGCACATAGCTTGCTCAAGCTTTTGCAAGTTGAATTAAAAGATGAAGAAAATTTCTTCTTAAAAATGGTCATCCCTTTTGACAAGATTGTCAACAATATGACAGAAACAAAAAGAAGAGAAGAATATCTTCCATCCAAAACTGGATCGGCCAATTGAATGCATGTTGGAAAGAAAAAGTAAACAACCTGCATCTCATTGTTCAGTCATGTGAACAAGTCATATCGAAGAAAGATAAATTATTCACAATGCTATCAAATATAGACTTAGCCAGGAAAACAAACGACTTCCAAGACCCCCTCTTAATCGCAAAATCATTTCCCTTAACCAGAGAAGAGTTCGATAAACAGGTTGCTATGTTGAATATCTTCTCTCTGGAAAAGTTTTACAACATCCTTCAATTTGATCAATCTCACGTCCATGACTGGACAATCAAATATGCACTACAGAATGAGGAAATTCAACAGTCTCTCTCTAATCTTTCTATCGACTTCCAGAAATTAGAAAATGATCTCTTCAACATCAAGATCTGGAATGAGATCAACGTCACCCCAATGAGAGAATACATTAAATAATGGGTCAAAATGCAATTGAAACAAGCCACCAGCGAAAGACAATAGGTAGTTGCCAGTATTCTAGCAACTGTGGAGAACATCCTTGAAATCACAGTCGTTGCTGACATCAATGAAAGGGAAGCCGCAAGAAAATAGCCAAAGCACTCTTATGTACCCTCACTGTAAGTTTACTCATCTCATCTTTCTTTGTTTCTCAACCCAGTTATTCCACTTTCTTAAATAAACATGTATAGGAAAACACGTATACCTTTCCATTTATTTTCTTTTGCAGTTGCTGCACTCTATCTTCTTTCCACAATCCTATTTCTTGTAAATATTTCTCTAATGGTTCACGGGAGCCCCAATCCCAGTCTACATGACAAACACATTGAAATTTCAGTTTATATGTAACACACTTTGTTTTTTTTGTATATTTCAACATTTGTAGTGCTATGTAACAAACCTCTATTTTCTGACAGATTTCAAATAAAAATGCATCTAAATTTTTATATCCTAAAGACTCTACTCTTATCTTTCAACACTCTCTATAACAAATGCATTTATGGAAAATCTTCGCAAATACATTAAAATTTTTATATTTCTTATCTCCTATTAATTTTATGTCATCATATATTTTTATCTTTCATCAGTCGACATTGAAAATGCATTTAAATTTCTAAATTTAATCTTCCACTGTCAACAAATTTTTTACTTTCTTATATACTTTCAAAAAAAAAATGTTTGCTATATACTTTCCAAAATTAGATGGTGCTCAGCCTGCCAACCGTCATTTACTTTTGCCCCATCTTTCAAAATATGCACCTTGCACACAACATTTCCCTCATATACATTTTCCACCAAACACTTTGTTTCATTTACACTTCGACCCCATTTTACAAAATTTTCTTTCTAACCTCCTTGGTACAAATACATATTTTGTATGTATAATCTATTTATTTATGATGACTTTCTATGTCCTAGTTTTAAAAATAACTAATTTGGTAATGCTAATTATTTTTTGTCCAACAACCATTCAAACATTGATAATTTTTTATATTTTTTCAAGAAGAACTAATTCGGGAATACTATGTTATGCACGCAAACCACATGTATATCAACTTTCTAGTCACCTGCATGTACTAGGTCACATTTACTCCCATACCAACCTCGCAGGGACTACGCTGCCATGCAACACTTGTTCTTTGTTGTGTCTCTCGGAAAAAAGACTTTTGATATGGCTAACACAAAGTCTTCTCACCCATTTACCTGCATGAATAAAATACACCAGTAAGCATTATTCTTAAGGTTTTCTATAATATTTACCACAAGCATTGTCACCTGTGTATTAACCATGGATTTTATATCCAGGTATCCAAACCCATTTTACCTCTGCGTTGATGTTTGGTGGATTAAATCACTCACACATAACTCAATTACTCTATGGTATGCATACATAAGCCTACATGTATTTTGACTAAATTTAATCTTTGGGTGATTTACAAAAAATTCGCATTTCTAATTATTTAAGTCAGGGTTTTTTTTTGGGGGGGGGGTTTGATAATAACGACCATATACATTTAACGTTTTTTTTGCAAAATGATTTATACCACAGAAGGGTTTCACTCCCCAACTCGAGCTTACTTTAATGTAACAGATTCTTAAGAAATTATACTGGGCAACTGTCGACTTGACTATCTAGGTTTAATAACCGAACAAGTTTGTATAATGGTTCTAAGGAAATCAATTCCTTATTATTATGTTACCTCTATGGTGGTTTTGCTTGTTTATTATATGTCCAGGTCAATTCTATAGTATTTGTTGTATGGTTAAGTGAGCATTCGCCAAG
>JASDQU010103124.1:44569-63286 GCA_032191745.1 Picea mariana
ATTTCTTGAAAATAGCTAAAAAAATTCAATCTATGGATACATTAGTGGCATTTTACATTCTCTGTGCAATAAGAAAACAAATTATACTTATTCTATAAGAAATTTATGATAATTGTTTTATACAGAATCGTTGGAGTATTTCTATCTGTTGTTGTTATCATAAGCATCCTTTAAGTGAGAAACATTGCATGACTAGGGTTTCATACCATATTTTAGGACTACTCATATGTTCATTGGTTTGCTAATATACAAGAAAAATATTGACAAATGATTGTTAAGTTGCTCTCTAATTATTTCCCTATCTAAAATTTATGTATCAATGTTAGTAGTAATAAATTGAATAAAAAATCTTTGTTTATTTTTATTTTCACATCAAAATCTTTAGCAAAATATTACTATAACAGTATAGATTAGTTAATCTAGGTGGATATTGGTGGCCACCCACCTATTCCAACTGGCTCTTCTTGAAAAACTTTAGTTCATCATGTTCTTCTCTAATTATTTGTAATTGTGGGTTCTTGAACCAGGTGGATATCGGTGGCCACCCACCTATTCCATGGGCTCAAATAACAATTTTCCATCTTGGCATTTTTTCGACAGTTTTTCGAGTTCCAAACTTTTTTGGGTTCCAGTTTTTTGAAGCCCAAAATGACATATTTTGGGGATTTCGGGCCTAGGTGACTGCCAAAGGCATTGATCTAGGCTAGTAAAAAATATTTCTTCTTGGTTAAACATTTCCAACGATGTATCGAGCACCCAAAATGGATATCATACGCAAAATTTATGCCCCCGAGAAGTTGACTTATCAACTACCTCAATCGGGGCCCGCAAACATTTTGGCTTTTCATCTTTTGAGGTTAGGGTTTTGTATTTTACTTATGTTAAAAAGGCCTTTGGAGCCTCATTGTAATAATCATGTTCTTGTGAATGCAAGTGGACATTACATATCTTCTCAGAGATAAAATTACACCATTCTAGCGAGTCTCCATTCTAGCGAGTCTTTCTCTCTGTATTTTTACAGTCTTTGTACATTTTCTCTCATTAATAGAAAATTGTGTATTACTGTATCTTTGTGTTTATGGTTGCATCTCTGATACATTTATGTTATATTATTGGACATCCTAGATATCTTTGTACATTTATTTATTATATCTTCGCTCTCATTTCATGCCGAAAATAATATGGATCAGTGGTATCAGAGCAGGCTGCTCTTGATCGATTTTTTCAACGTATGTCCCCAATGAGGTCTGAGTATAACAAGTTTGGTCTCGATATTGTCTCTCCTAAATAAAATATCTCTCACACACCCAAGAAAACCTCCATGGTGGAAGAAAAGAAAAACAATGGAGTAGATGATTCTATCAATCTATTGGTTGAGCAAGCTCTCACGCGACAAAGGGATGAAATGATGGAGAATTTTTCCCATGTCCTTCAATGACTGTTGATAGAAATAGGTGCATATTCATCAAAAAACCACTTTGGAATCACCTCTCCTTTCAAGGTACAATTTAATTTTGATATTCCCGTATTTGACGGTCAGATAGATGTGGATGCCCTAGACAAATGGTTAAATCTGCTAGAAGGTTATTTCTATGTTCACCATTTTTATGACATGGAAAATATCACCTTCACACTCCTTAAATATATAACCCATGTCAAACATTGGTGGGAAACTTATTGGGAGTAAATTTCCAAAGAAGAGTCTGGAATATATGGAGTCAATCCCACTTGAGAGTTTTTTGTCGATGCAGTAAAGGAACAATATTACCCTTTTGGCAATTATGAGGATCGGTATATGAGATGGACCACACTGGGGAAAGAGAGAAGCCAAGAAGTTATGGAGGTCAACAATACCTTACATACCTTTCTCACCAAGATGGGTATCAAAGACTCCGAACAAAATTTGTTTCTGAACTACCGTGGGGCTCTACACAGATACATCCAAATTGAAATGGATTTTTTGGACATCTCATCACTCGTTGTTGCTTATTGATATGTTGTTAAAATAAAGAATATATTTAAGCACTAGAACAAGAAGGATTTTGGGTCTACAAATATGAAACAACCAAATTATGATAAAGACAACCCTTACAAACAGTCTTCCAAAATCCAGTCCAAGCTATAGGAAAGGAAGGGTCACGGGAAGACAAAGAAGGATACCAAAAAATTGTACTATTTCCACAAAATCCCCTGGCACAACACCGATGAATATCGCTCAAAATATTCATTGGTGGCTGAGATCAAAGACAAGGAGCCAAACCCTTATTCAAAATATGATTTTGAAAATAATAGTAAAAGACATATCATCGATGCAGACCCCACTACTATTGTCGTGACTGCATCAATTCAACCAGAAGAACCAAGACAGGGAGATCCTTTTTCATTCATAGATATGGGTGAAGGGGACCCTGCTGCATTTTGTTGTTGATAGAGGAAGCAAGGAGAACCTCATCTCAGTAGAGGTTGTCAAACAGTTGGGATTGTCGACAACACCACAACCACATCCATACAACATCGAGTGGCTTCACCAGGGATGATTTCTTCGTGTCATCCATCAGTGTCTATTGTCATACGACATACAACCCTTCAAGGATGAGGTAATATGTGATGTTTCCCCATTGGATGTATGTGATTCTCTCTTGGTCCTACCACATATGTGCAAATTCCATGCTGTTTATGAGTCTTGACCCCGTAGTATCATTTTTTCTCTGGGTGGTCATCTCTACAGAATACCAGAGGTAATTCCAACTACTGTTCCACCTAAACAGTGTCACAAGGTAGTATCTCATACTACAAAATTTAGCTTCTTCACAATTTTTTCAAAATGGGAATAGAAGGTTACTGCAACCACTACAGCCTCGACCCAAGAACCTTCTGTCCAATAGAAGTAGGTCAATAAGATTGCATAAAAACACAAAGATTCCTTCTAAACATAGTCATCTCAGGTAGCCCAACTGGTTGAAAAGATTCAATCTTGCCAACAACAGTTTCATGATAGTGTTCCACAAACTGAGCAATGCAACATCTCCAACAAGGCAAACAACTCACAAAGATTTAGATTCAACAATCCATTTCCCCTCTCCCCAGGTAATTTAATGCAATGGAGACCATTGATTCCTAAGGAGGGAGGATTTATCTAGGTGGATATCGGTGGCCACCCACCTATTCCATGGGATCAAATTTTTTTTTCCATCTTGGCTGTTTTTCGACAGCTTTTCAGGTTCCAAACTTCTGGGGTTGTTTTCAGGCCCTAAACGACGTAATTTTGGGATTTAGGGCCCATTTTGTTCTCAAAGGCATTGACCTAGGTCAGTCAAAAATCGTTCTTATCTATTAGAACATTCCAACAACGTATCAAGCACCCCAAACAAAAATCGTATGAAAACGTTATGCCCCAAGGAAGTTGACGTATCAACTACCCCCATTAGGGCCTGCAAACCTTTTGGATTTTCATCTTCCGGGGTTAGGTTTTTGTATTTTACTTATGTTTGAAAGGAATTTGTAGTCTCATTCTAATGACCATCTTCTTGCGAATGAAATTAGCCGTCACATCTCTTCTCAGAGATAAGCCTCCACCATTCTAGCAAGTCTTTCACTCTATATTTTTACAGTCTTTGTACATTTTTGCTCATTAATAGAAAATTGTGTATTAATGTATCTTTGTGTTTATGGTTGCATATCTGATACATTTTTTTTATATTATTGTATATATGAGATATCTCTGTACATTTATTTATTGTATCTCTGCTCTCATTTCGTGCCAAAAATAATCTGGATCAATTCTACACTTTTGGGGTTGTTTGAATACCTACACAACTTCTAGGTGGAGATTAGTAGCCTCCCACCTAGTCCAACTGGCTTATTTTGGATGTTTTCATCTCAGTACATCTTTATGTACTTCCAGGGTCATTTTGGGGCCCTAAACAATGTTTCTTTTCTCTTTCCATAGTCAAACAATAGATAGAGTCAGAGTTTGATGGCATAATCTGTAGGTCTCAAAAATACCTTTTCAACAGGCCATCATGTGCCTAAAACAAAGGTCGTATGCAAACATGAAGACCCTGGGAAGTTGAGGTACGAACTTACCCATCGAGGCCCACATAATTTTTTGTGTTTGACCTCCTAGGGTTAGGTTTTTGGATTTCTAGGGTTTTGGAATTCATGAGAAATTGTAAAAATGCCTCTAAAGCCTCATTGTAATCATTTTGCTGAGACCGGTGCACATAGAAGCCACATTTCTTCTCATATATAACTACCACAATTCAAGCAAGTTGTTTTCAATTATGCATTTTTAGATTTTCAACCTATTTTATTTATTCAATAGAAGTTATTGTTCACTGGATATCTATTGTTCTTCTTTGTATCTCTATGTTATTGTCTTCATTTTTTTTATTTTTTTTATTCCTCTCATAAATACGGATCAGTGGTATCAAAGCGGTCTGCTCTTCATTTATTTTTCTTCGTGCATATCAGCGACAAGATCTAGGTACAAGATGTTGGGACTTGAATCAATCGAGCCTTTGCAAGATATGTCACACCGAGCCCGACCACAACTCATCGGGGATGATAAGCAAGATGATGGAGAAGGAGATCATTTTAAACTATTACTCGAGGAATCCCTTGTGCAACAAATGAACGAAATGATGTACAACTTTGCACATATCCTTTGGTGGCTACCCAGAGGAGACACATCTTCATCAAGCAGTCATGCAACCCCCTTCAAGGTACAAGTAAATTTTTATATTCCATTATTTGAAGGACTGATATATGCGAATTATGTAGATAAATGGTTGAATCTACTTGAAGGGTATTTTTCGGTCCACAATTTTTCGATAGGGAAAAGATTACCTTTTCACTCCTCAAGGTTGTCCCACATGTTAAGGACTGGTGGGATAATTACTATGAGCAAAGGTCCATAGAGGAATCTGCAATATTTGCAGTCTCCCCCACATGGGATTTCTTCATGGATGACATTAAAGAAAAGTACTACCCTATTTGAAGCTACGAGGACCAATATGCAAGATGGACCACCCTCCATCAAGAAAGGGACCACACTGTACAATATTTCACCAATACTTTCCATACCCTGTGCACCAAATTGGGTATCAAAGACTCTGAACGAAATATGGTACTCAAATACCATGACTGTATGAATATATAAATTCAAACATAATTGTATTTTCTAGACATCACATCATTGGGTACGGCTTATAGATATGCTATCAGGATCGAGCATAAATTTAAGTAGAAGAGGTGAGTTTTTAGATCTGCAAACTCCTCACAGCCGAAGTAGGGAAAATGCAGCCCCAACCCACAAAACAAGGGACACAGAAAATATGGCCACTCTTGGGACAAATAGTTCAACCCACAACAGAAGAAGGGTTATGAGAATTCGAAGGACATGAGAAAGTAGTGTGAATACCATAAAATACCTTGACACAACACCAAAGAATGTTGCTCTGAGCAGTCACTAGTGTCTCAGCTAAAAACTTATGATTTTGAGGCATATTCTCACTCTGAATCAAACCCAGAGCGAGGAAAGAATATTATCTATGTTGAACCCAACAACACTTTCGCTACCACCAAAGTCAAGGAAAATGAACCAGAAGAACAATAGGAAGGGGAACACCTCTTTCACTCACATATGTGGGTAAAGGGGGATCTTCTTCATTTCATTGTCGATAGTGGCATTCAGAAGAACCTAATATCATCAGAGGCCATAAAGTGGTTGGACCTCTCGATGACACTACACCCATATCCCTACACATTTGGTTGGATTTGCGAAGGAAGAGATCTTCGCGTCAACCGACCGTGTCATTTTCCCTACAACATCAATCCCTTCAAAGAGGAGCTATTGCATGATATTTCTCCCTTTAAAGTTTGTGATTTTATTTTGGGACAACCATATGTGTCGAAGAGGCATGTTTTGTATGATTATGGACCCCACAATGTTATTATTACTTTGGGTAGAAAATTGTACAGAACACCAGAGGTAGCATCACCTACTGCTATTTCTTTAATCTCTGTTAAGCAATGCAGTAAGGTCATTTCATAGACTAGAAAGTTCATCTTATTTGTGATTCATCCTCACATTAAGTAGAATGTTGTCTTCACATCTATGACCTATACATAGAGCCTCTCTTTGCAGTAGAAGAAAGTGGATTGAATCATGGAAGAGTACAGATGCATCTTCTCCTCACCCACTAGGGTATCGACGCACTACAAAGTCAAGCATCCAATTGATCTAAACCCTAATGAACCTCTTCCTAATTGACCCATTTATCATCACCCGCTGATGGAAAATGACGAAATCAATGTCAAATCCAAGAGTTTATTCAAAAAGGTCGCATCAGACTAAGCTCCTCCCCTTGTGGAATTTCAATTGTACTGGTGCAGAAGAAAGACAATACTTGGTGGCTTTGCATTGATTAGAGATCATTAAAAAAATCATAGTCAGGAATCGATACCCAATTCCCTGAATTGATGACCTTCTTGACCAACTCAACGGGGATAATTTGTTCAGCAAGATTGACCTAAAGTCTGACTACCACCAGGCTCCCATTGAACTAACTGATGCATGGAAGACAAATTTCAAATCTAATTAAGGCCTATTGGAATGGTTGGTCACGTTCTTTGGCCTAACAACTGCACCAACAACTTTCATGAGATTGATGGATGATGTATTGAGACCCTTCATCAACTCTTTTGTGGTGGTATATCTAGATGACATCCTCATCTTCAACAGAAATTGGGAGGAGCACATATAACATATTCAACAGGTTTTGAGCACTCTACGACAACACAAGCTATATGCGAACTCGGAAAAATTCTCCTTTGGTATGAACAGGGTCCAATACTTGGGATACATTGTTGATGAACATGGGGTACATGTGGATCCAACTAATATCCCAGTCATCTATGACTGGCCATCCCCAACCACACTAACCGATCTTTGGAGCTTCTTGGTACTTTCCAACTTCTACCAACGGTTCATTTTGGGATTATCCCATATCACATGGGCCCTCAACTAAGTGACCAAGGGAGATGGAAAGGAAATGTTCACATGAGGGAAGGCACAACAATGAGAATATGATGATGTAAAGCATCTCTCATGCTCATCTCCAGTACTCTCCTTACCCGATCTACAAAAACCATTAGATATTGACAATGATGCATCTGAATATGTTTTAGGCACAGTTCTCACTCAACATGGTCAGTCGGTAGCATACCATAGCGAGACACTCTAAGATATTTTTTGAAAATACTTCACCTATGACAAGGAAATGTATTCCATTATAAAATCCTACCGTTAGTGGAAATATTACATTCTGGGAAGGGAGACAATCATCCACATTGAGCACAAGCCTTTGAAGTTCATACAGACACAGGGGATGTTGCAGAATGACCTCCATTAGAAGTGGTCCACCTACTTGCAGCAGTTCCATATTAACATCAAGTAGAATACAGGCAGCAGAAATCATGTCGTTCACTACCTCAATCAACCTCTAGTGGTTGCACTCACCATCGTTCTCCATTCCTATGGGAATGAATCATTTGAGTGGCCCCAACTTTATCAGGAAGATCTGGACTTCACCACCACCTATCAACTCTTGGGTACATGCACAAATGTCACCAATTTTCACATTCAAGATGGGCTATTATGCCAATTGGGCTATCTATGTGTTCATACAAGCGAGAGTGAAACTCTAATTTGAGAGGCTCACTATAGTCAGATGGTAGGACATTTTGGAGTGGAGAAAATTGTGGTTTTTCTACATAAACATTTTTATTGGCAAGAACTTTGACAGGATGTCATCAAGTATATCAAATCTTCAACTGCCTATGTCATTTCCAAGACATCCATTAAGAAAAAAGTCTTATACACCCCTCTTGGGAATCCATCTCCATTAATTACATGTCTAGCCTTCCATCCACCAATCAAGGAAATGATTGTGTATTTGTGGTGGCTCATCAATTTTCAAAGCTGGAAATTCTCATAGCCTGCAAGAAGAGAATCACAACGATAGATAATTCGAAGATCTTCTTTAATGGGATGAGAGTATTGCTTATGTTCAACATAGCTACAATAAGGATGAGATTCTTCCTTATGTTCAACACAACTACAATAGGGATCTCCATAGCTCCACCAACCATAGCCTGTTTCAGGTAGGTTTGGGATTCCAACTCTTAGGTCCGATTGGTGTTGCACTACCTCTTTCAACCACACAAAAAAATTATTCCCATGTCCAGTCCAAGGCCAAAAAGTCCACTAGATTCATTGATATGATTTAGCACATCCTCCAACAGATCCATGATATGTTTCATAAAGCCAATGTTAGTACAAGCAGCACCATGATCAACACCGGGTACCATACAAGTTTCAGGTGGGAGACAAGGTCTGGTTACATTGGTAGAAAGAGTGCCTTACAGGGCCCCATTAGAGGCTCTGTCCACCTCGATATGGGCCTTACACTATCATCAAGGCTATGGGTGACAATACTTTTGATCTCAATAATCCCCCCTTCCTTGGCTTCCACCCAGTGTTCAATGTGGACCTCCTGTGGCCATACTTTCCAC
Organism: Picea mariana; assembly: GCA_032191745.1. Classification (NCBI taxonomy): domain Eukaryota; kingdom Viridiplantae; phylum Streptophyta; class Pinopsida; order Pinales; family Pinaceae; genus Picea; species Picea mariana. Next base: position 53,147 of record JASDQU010103124.1, read on the forward strand.
CACTATTGGAAACCTCAGAGATCGTAGAATAGTTGACACCAACAGAGCTCAACCATGACTACATGGAACATGCATCCATTGATCAAATAGTGGACACACAAGTCAAGGGAACTTGCCATTAGAGGATCCAACTTTATCGAGTTATCAAGGTAGGGAAACTCCTGCACCAAGGAAAGTGGCTCACCCAGAGCCAAACACAGCAAAAATTTCCTCACCTGATGTGGGAACTCGATGCAATGGAGAACATTGCTTCCTAAGGGGGGAGGACTAATCCAGGCAGATATTGGTGGCCACCCACCTATTCCAACTTGCTCATCTTGACCATTTTTAGTTTAACATGTTCTTCTGTAATTCTTTGTAATTGTGGGTTATACACTTCTGAGCTATCTAAATCCCTACACAACTTACAGGTGGATATTGGTGGCCTCCCACCTAATCCACCTAGATTATTTTGGAAGTTTTCATGTCAATACCTCTTTATGTACTTCCGGGGCTGTTTTTGGGCCCTAAACATTGTTTTTTTTCTTGCCATAGTAAAAATATAAATAGAGTCATAGTTTTATGGCATAATGTGTAGTTCTCGAGAATACCTTTCCAACGAGCTATCACGCGCCAAAAATGGAAGTCGTATGCAAACATTATGAACCCGAGAAGTTGAGGTACCAACTTACCCATTGGGGCCCATATAACTTTTTTCGTTTCACCTCCTAGGGTTAGGTTTTTGGATGTATAGGGTTTTGACATTCATGAGTAATGTTAAAAATTCCTTTGGAGCCTCATTGTAATTATTTTTTTCAGCTAGATGCACGTAGCAACCACATATCGTGTTAGATATATCTACCACCATTCGAACAAGTTGTTTTCATTTATGCAGTTTTATAGTTTCATCCTATTTCATTTATTGAATAGAAGTTATTGTTCACTGGATATTTGTTGTTGTTATCTATATATTTGTGTTATTGTATTCATTATGTTATTTATTTTGTTCCGCTCATAAATCTGAATCAGTAGTATTCAACCAGAATCTTCAACATTTGGGATAATAATTCTAAGAAAATAAAATAATTAAAGTAGATACACATATTTGAACCACAAATATTAATTGAGACAAACTATGGATAGAGTCCAAATCTTCCCAGCCATAGACTAGAGAATCCATAGTCTGATATCTCTGGTCACCCCCAAGCCAAATAATTGATTCAACAAGAAAAATGAGAATGTCAAGAACCTTCTCCAGGTAATTTTTCTAGAACATGGCTCTTTCTCAGAACCACCAAGATCTAACTCTGCATAAGTACTCAACAACGTAATGTTTACACCATACTTGTTTTTCTTTCTCCTTGTTTTTCAATCTCAAAATAATAGACTTCCTAGGTATTTTCTTTCTTTTTTAGGTTATCGTTCTCCCTAAATATTGGGAGTCTTTGCCTAATGATCTAGATTTAGGAGTGGGATGAACTGATTAACAAAATGAATACAATAAACATAGATATATGAAGAACAACATAGATATCCAGTGAACAATATCTTCTATTGAATAAATAAAATAGGATGAAACTGTAAAACTACAGAACTGAAACACTTAATCGAATGGTGGTAGATATCTCTAAGAAGATATGTGGTTTCTATGCACATATGTCTAACTAGAATGACTACAAGGAGGCTCCAGAAGAATTTTTGATATTACTAATGAATGCCAAAAACCTAGAATTCCAAAAACCTATCCCTACGAGATGAAACACCAAAATTCATGTGGTCCCCTATGGGTAATTTTGTAGCTCAACTTCTTGGGGTCATAAATTTTGCATACAACCTTTGTTTTAGGCATGTGATAGCCCATTGGAAGGATCTTTCAGAGAAATACACATTATTCCCTCAAACTCTGACTCTGTCTTACTTTGACTGTGGCAAGCCAAGAAAACATTGTTTAGGGATCCATAACGACCCTGGAAGTACAACAAGATGTACTGACATAAAAACATACAAAATAATCCAGTTAGATTATGTGAGAGGCTATAGGGTGAACAGAGGGAAATTATGATCTGTAGAAGAAAACTGTAGCAAAGGAGGATCATTTCAATTCACCCTTATGGACTCATGGTCGGGCTAGAGGGTGAACAAAGCAAGTAACTTGGTTGTTCTGTTCTATGGTTGGGTGGAACATGGTTGTTCCATTTGTGTCCCAGCATCAGTTTCAGATAAGCACCTTTACTTGTATTCTGGTTAATATTTGGTTCATTACCATTGTTAGAACTATGATGGGATTATGTGATGTTAGTACATATATAAAAGATGGACTGAATGTATAGTATTTTGTTGATTACCATTGTTAGAAGTGTGATGGGATTTTTGTGATGTTAGTATATGTATAGATGCTTAACTAAATGTATACATATAGATACTCATACGATAGAAAATATTTATCTATTGTAAACTTCTATTATGTTTAATTGTGGTTATACATCCTGTGCATGACTGTGTTGACATACATATATATTCATGCAAAGGAAATGATAGAAATGGTTAGAAGTTTTCTATGGGTTATATATATATATATTGTTTTTAAATAAAGGAAATTCCAATTGATCCTTGATTTGCATGAATGTATAAGAAATTTTCATTTGAAGTTGTACAAGTCCTATAAAAGAATAGATAGGATATTTATCAATCCATATTCATATTACATATCTCTTCAGGTCTATAAACAACGATTTTCAGATAGTCTACAAGAACATGCTACAGTAGTTATGCCATTGATCTGATTAATGTTTGAAATGGTTTCTCAACAACCTGCATATTCATTGGAAAGGAATTTACAAAAATGACAAATATATTCTTTTGAAAAATAATTTACAACCTGTATAATCTAGAAAACCCTAGTTAAAAATTTATTATAGTGGATTTCCCTAGGGTAAAGAATCATGCACCACTAGTAGAAAGAATTTAAGAAGTTATTTCTAGGTGCCAAGATCAGAACATGGATACCTTTCTGAGAAAGAGGGATTCCCTGTTACACTCTTGTTGATTTGTACAGACCTGCAAGGGAGAAAATTATAGATTCATAAATCTGTGCTAAGAAAATTTAGTGAAATTAATAACAAACAAGATGAGATAGTACTTAGCTTGAGTCGACATTGGGATAGTTTTCTACCAACACTTGAACCACGATCTGTCCACAACCCAAAGGGAGAGGATTGGACCCAAGAATGACTAATGGGTACCTTTGCAAAAGAAAACATGGCCCCATCATTAGTTATTGTAACTGAAAAGTAATAATTTGATTCTTAATACTATAAACCATAAATTAAATAGTGTTAAAACATTTAAAAACACTCAGAAGTATAGTCAGGAAACCCCACTGAGGGTAGTATTTGCCTATGTAAATTGTACAGAACCTAAGTCACGATTTTCTATCACAGAGGAAAGCAAATGAAAAGAAAAGAACATATTCAAAATATGATTTTGTCTAAATCTTGTATCTCATTTAGTCTGGATTGTAAAATATAGTGAAATCTATGAAATAGGGATCAATGGCACCGATACGGGTTCCCTGTAGGATTTCGGGGATGCAAACTCTTGGGAAAAGGGTCGATTTTTCGGGGTTTATATACGCCTATGCCATATAAAACCCATGATATTAATATTATTTCAAAACGGAGTATTAAAATATGATTTATACATACAGTGAAACCACAGTTCTTCCCTAGAGGTATGCAATATGAGATATGCAATATGGAGCTTTACTTAAAACTATAGATAGAAAATCATGAACTAGAAAATTTAAATCCCTATTGCATAAGCTTGATACAGACACCGAATGTAAACTATAGATAGAGGGTGGTTACCACACTTTCATGTAAGGGTGTTCATGAGTTTGTACAAATGATAAAGGAGGTAAACAATCTGAATCCATAAATACCTTGGAAATCTTAACCTATAGGTCTATCTACCTATTTCACATGGAACTATAGTCCACGGTGCGGTAACGTAAATAATCAGGGTCATGAGATTTAAGAACGGTGTATATTCTCACTCGGAATGCTAACCTTTCAATATTCCAAAACTTACCACGATTTTCACAGTGGGGATATATCACATAGGGCTTGGATGTTGGGCTTTGTACAGAGATTAAATGAAGATAAATTAAAGGAATCTTCAAACTCGAGAGACTGTAAAGAAACATTTGCAGAGGGGGAATGCAAACACAACTGCCAAAACTAGCTATCCACAAATTGTTACGGAATAATAAAGGCAACAAAAGAAGTTTTGGGTTACCCTGTATAGAGAGAAGACTGTATGGATGTGCGTCCTCCATTGGTTTCCAAGTTGAGTTCATTTCCACATTGTTGGCCACCCACACAGAGGAAAATGTTCTAGGGTTAATGCTGAGACGCTTACAATATCGGAGTCAGAGTTTTTTGTTAAACACGGAGCCAAAGGGGGAAAAATGATTTTTGTGGTGACCTCGAAACAATTGCATAGTGGGAAGTAATGGGTGACAGGAAACACAATACATTTCCATGTGAAGTTTTGAAGGTGGCGATCCCATAGTGGGCGTGGCTGCCTATTTTTCTAGCCCAAGAAGTTTGTCATAGTCCTTCCATTAATGGTTACAAAAAGATTTAAAAGCTTGCAGGTCGAAAGGACCTGCGCCATTAACATAAGTTCAGATTCCATTCAATGTTGGTCCATGTCACCAGGTCAGGTGGGGTTTCACACTGTTTGGTTTATGGTTTATGTGTGGTGTAAGTGAGATAATGTGGCATTAGGGTATATGACTTGTCATGCCATCATTGGAAAACAACCTTATATCCACCTCAGTAACAATATTACTTGTGCGTTGAGTAACTATTTTCAAATATGTTATGGCATGCATTACATTTGGTTGGATACCATGTTAAAATAAGGCTAATTAGATACGATATCTATGTATAACAGTTATGTTATGTATATAGCATAGGTAAGATCTGTATTATATGTAAAATCGAACATATACATATATGTCAGTATTTGTTAAGAAATTCAGTGTAATGAATATCATGCTATATCAATACGATTTTAAGAATAGGGCTAATGTGTAATAGTCAATATGGCCTTATATATATATATATATATGGTTATGATATATATATATATATATATATATATATATATAATGATTTAAAATGATATCGTATGCTAAATCTAGTAAATTTTATACATATGCTTAAACGTATATGCTAAGGGTACCATATATGGGGTTATATATGGGTAAGTGTTAAGTTTCCATTAATGGATACAAATTGGAATGTGATGAGTTTTAGATATAAGTTGGGTCCTTTGGTAACAACTTATATAGATGTATAAAGGTAAGAATCGTATCATTGATAGTATATATATGCTATAGTCTCTAAAAAATATGTCGTAAGCAAAGCATACATTATATTTTCTAAGTGACGATAATAAAGTAATGTGGAACAAGTAGTGAAGAGTCAAGAAGTTTTAATGAACCTAACAACTTTTTTTATTATTTTGGTAATTTTGGGGTACATTACATTATCTCATGTACGTGTATGCCTAGAGTTGTACATGCACAAGATGTGCACGATCATCCGATTGATGACCTATGCTAATATCAAGTTCTTCTGACTACCGCTATCAACAATGAAATGAAGTGAAGACCCCTTTACTAACATCTGTGAGTGAAAGAGGTGTTCCGCTTCCTCTAGTTCTTTTGGTTCGTTTGGATGGACTTTGGTAGTATTGACAGTGGTACTGGGTTCAACATCGATAATCCACTTCCCTCCTTCTGGATTTGATTCAAAATCATAATCGGCCTCTGAATTGGAAGCCTTCAGCTCGACCATGAGTGACTTCTTGGAGCGACATTCTTTAGTGTTTTCCCAAGGGATTATATGGTACTCACACCATTTTCCCGTGTCCTTCTTCGTCTCCTCATTTCCCTTCTTGTGTTGTGGCTTGGACTAGTTGTCCTAAGAGTGGCCATATTGGCTTGATCCATTTCTTTGTGGGTTGGGGCCGCATTTTCCCTACTTCAGCTATGAGGATTTTATAGATCCAAACTCTTTCCTCTTCTCTTTAAATTTTTTCTCAATCTTGACAATGTATCTATAAGTCGTGCCCAATGAGGCGATGTCTAGAAAATCCATTTTTGTTTGAATGTATTTATGCAAATAGTCATGGTATTTGAGCACGAGATGTATCTCAGAGTATTTGATAACCAATTTTGTGCGCAGGGTATGGAAAATATTGGCGAAATCTGGTACTATCTAGTCCCTTTCTTGACGCAGGGTGGTCCATATGGTGTATCGATCCTTGTAGATTCTAACAAGGTAGTATTATTATTTAATGGAATCTTGGAAGGAATTCCATGTAGGTGAGACCACAACCATTGTATATTCCTCTACGACCCTTTACTCAGAGTAAGTATCCCATCAGTCCTTAACATGGGGGACGACCTTGAGGAGTGGAAAAGTAATTTTTTCCCTATTGGAAAAATTGTGGACCAAAAAATACCCTTCGAGTAGATTCAACCATCTATCTACAACATCTGCATCTATCAGTCCTTCAAATAATGGAATATCAAAAATTACATGTACTTTGAAGGGGGTTACATGGCCTCTGGATGAAGATGCTTCTCATGTGGGCAGTCGTTGGAGGATTTGCGCAAAGTTGTTCATAATTTCATTCCTTTTTCGCGTGACGGATTCCTCGAGCAACATTTTAATAGGATCTCCTACTCCATCATATTTTTTTTCGTCCCCCGTGGATTTTTTTTGGGCTTGGCGTGACTGATATTGCAACAGATCGATTCGTTCGATTCCCAACTTCTTGTACCCAGATGTTATCAGGGACATGCACGAAGAAAAATAAATGAAGAGATGAAAACTATGATACCACTGATCCGGATTTAGGAGCGGAATGAACTCATTAACAAGCTGAATACAATAAGCACAAATATATCTAAGAAGAGATGTGACTGCTACACACATCTATCTGAGAACAATTATTACAATGAGGCTCCAAAGGCCTTTTTAAGATTACTTGTGAATTCCAAAACCCTATACATCCAGAAACCTAACCCTAGGATGTGAAACGTCAAAAGTCATGTGGGTCCCTATGGGTAAGTTGGTACCTCAACTTCCCGAGGTTGTAAATTTTGCATACGACCTCTCTTTTAGGCACGTGATAGCTTGTTGGAAAGTTCTTTCGAAGAGATACACATTACATCGTTAAACTCTGATTCTGTCTACATTTTGAATGCAAAAAGCCAAACCAACACTATTTAGGGCTCCAAAATAGCCCTGGAAGTACAACAAGATGTGCTGACATGAAAAAATACAAAATAAGTCAATTGGATTAGGTAAGAGGCCACTAGTATCCACCTGGAATATGTGTAGGGCTTCAGACATGCCTAGAAGTGTAGAAACCACAATTACAAAGAAGTACAAAAGAACGTGTTGAACGAAAAACATAAAAGATGAACCAGTTGGAATAGGTGGGTGGCCACCAATATCCCCCTGGATCACCTAACTATTTTCTATATTGATTCCTAACCACCCACACTCTTGGGGGTAGGTTCACACTTGTCCTCATGGAAAACAATCACTTTTACCATAGTGGTTTCTATCCTTTTTTCACTTTTCCCATGGAATAAAGTATTTTTATTTTCATAGGTGCGTTCTCTCATCAATTTACCTCAAGTAATTTTAAATAAAATAAAAATTAACAAATAATATTTACATAAATGTTTTTCACCAATAATTACTTATGGGGATCCAAAAATGTTAATCAAAGCTTTTCCCAGTGTCATAATTCAATGTCCACAATGTCATAAATTTACTCATATTTAATTTGGAGCGATGTTAGATCATGTCATATGAAATATTCCCATGTGCTATGGATTTGATGGCTTTAAGAGCCCCTCCACTATGGATGGTTCCTTAGGCAAGCTAAAATCATATTTAAATTCCACCTCCTTGGGATCAATTGTAGAAGGATAATTCGAGGAAGCACTGGGAAGAATCAAATCTGAAGGAATAAGAAGTCATTTTATTTCTCACAAAGTATACATGTAGAGTTTGTCCAGTCTATCCAGGCTCTGCAAATTTAGTTTCATAGCCTATCCACATAGTTGCTCAACAATAATGGAAATTCTAGTAGAACATAGAAAAGAACAACATCAACCCCATGATGAACGTGTAGCCATTCACATAGAAGTTGAAGAATTGACAATTCGCTCAAGGACACAGTTGCCATCCCGCTCAATCACTGTAAATTATGAAGAGACATCATATCCATGCTTGTAGTAACACATTCCAGACCTCAAATCGCCACCAGAACAGTCTAAAGATGAGCTAGGAAGCAATGTCCCTCCAAGCTAATAGCTTTACTGATCTTTTGATTTTGAATTCGATTGTTAGGAATATTTTATAAGCTATATTCTATGAGAAATTTTTATATATTGTATAAGACTCAAAGAAACTTAAACTTTGTGAACACTCTAGCTACATTTTAACATGTTTTTTCCTCATATGTATTGTATGCTTACTCCTTTTTCCATCTATATCCAACTTTTTAATAAAATTTTCCCCATTCTTTTGAAAAAAACAGTGTTGACCATTGATTGCAAATAAAGATTCAAAATAACTCTACAACTAGATTCATCGCCATTATCCATTATGAAGGTTGATGGTTTTGAGTAGTTTTAATAAGCATTTGGCATTCAAGCAAGCTCTTAGGCACTTCATAAAATAACATAAAATTATTTTTTCATAAAACTATCTATTTGAAATGAATGGTCAAAATACCAACATAAGTATCCAAAGTTTTTTTCTGGCTATTTTCTCTATATTTGCATCTACCTTTCCCCGTAAACAATATGCTCGATTTTCTGTATCTGTATCCACACCTTCTTAAAATAGTTTGCATCAATTTCTTCCAAAAATGATGAATTCCTCCACAATCTACATACATGGGTGATTGTTCAATACTATTTATATATTGTCTCACACCGTAAGTGAATATGAACATCTCATATGATAGCAAATTAAATTTCCTCATTACTCAATTTATCTTTGAGAATGAAAATATATAAAACACAAAATAACATTAAAATGTTCTTGGGCAAAGTTGGGAATCATCATCCATTTTTAATATATGTAAAAATAATACACAATCATGCTATATGCCTCATCGTGTAAAATCCTTATATCCTCTATGTCTACCATGAAATACTCTACTCCCAATATAATAATTTCCTTTTGAATAAATGAAAATCCATTACGTCACGAATTTATAGAAATTAAAAAAAAAAATTGAATCTCCAACTTAACTACTTTTATGGATAAAAAAAATAGTAAATTAATTAAAATCACATTTCACTTCACCGTTGTGAACTTAAAAAATAATAAAAACTATTATAATGAATAAAGTATTGAAAAATTGGAATTTAATACATTTTCATCATATAATTTAAATTTGTGTGATACCATTGCAACATAAAAACATAATAAAATATTTATTACAAAGTATAATTTCATAGAGGGTTTACTATCCTCCAATTTCATTTGTTATGACAATATCATTATAATATATATAAAAAATGTTTATTACATATTATACTTTAAAAAGGTCTTATGTACTCAGCAATTTCATTTATTATCGACAAAAACTACTCCAATGTTTTTAGTGATAAAAAAAATGGTACTCAACTATTTCATTTATTATCGACAAAAACTATTCCAATGTAGTTATTGATAAAATAAAAAATGGTTAGTTAAGATTTCATTATGTCTGTTTTAACATATGTATTTTCTTGAATTATATTTACTTGTGTTTATTGAGAAAAGAAAATCTTTAAAATTAAAAAAAAAAAAATTCTAAATTTTCTAAATTTAAAATATATGATGATGATGGTGATGATGATTAACGTCCACTAAGATCTAATTGGTACTTTAAGAGGGTAAGTGATTACTTGTGATTCTTTAAAATTTTGTTTCTGTGCTCGAAAAGCATTAAGAGAAGCTTTCCAAGATCACCATACTTTTGTTGAGTTAAGAGGTTAGGAAGGTTGGTAGTGTGATCAATATTTTGAAAATGAGATCTAATATGGGTATAGGTTGGACAATCTAAGAGAAA
>JASDQU010103124.1:63306-103699 GCA_032191745.1 Picea mariana
AAAAAAAAAAAAAAAAATTCTAAATTTTTTAAATTTAAAATATAAATAATATGTATCGAACAATTTTATTTAAACTATCAATTTTATTAAAAACACTGATTATTATTTTTTGAAAAAATGAAATTTAAATAAAAAAAATTAAAATTAAAAAATAAATAAAAAATATCTTCCACTTCTCATATTAATAAATGTTTTTTTATATCTATATACACAAGTAGATATTATGTATCATATAAAATAAGTTTGTGTATCATATAAAATAAGTGATAGCATACTATACTATTCTATGTAATATACACATTTTTTACCTAAAACACTTTGAGGAATTGTGGGATTAATTACATTTCCATTTATACATCTTTATCTCCTTTTATGAGCTTGCCACTTCCACACTATGTAATAGAATTTTTTCCAAGAATATGTTTTCATTGATTTATGTAGTGTCGATCTTTAGAGTTGTAGATATAAATTAAAATATCTAAAATGGTTAGTAATTCATGTCATTTATTTTATTTATTTAATTGTTATGTGTTATAATTTAAAAAAAAAAAGTTGTTAGAATTTTTGTGAATTGTGGGATTGGTTTTTGGTTAAGAAATTGTGATTCGGGCATATTTAAGAAGTCAAAATTGGTATCTAAGTAGTAAAAATTACTCGGGATCACACTCATCCACGTTTTTTAGCGACCGAAAGGATGTTGGAAATTAACCCATTCTATCAAGGGAATTGGGTAGACAAATTGTGCACGAAACATATTTTCTACCTCCATCTTGATGGAAAAACTTTTTTTGGGTTGACTGTTACAGCTTCTATTGGACCGACTTGGCTCCTTCATACGTCTTAATCTCATGTTTGACGATTTGGGCTTCAATTCTTGGTTTTTCTTGATAGGACCAAGAAAAAATACCTTGGAAATATTTGAATAGGGTCGTGTATAGTTCGATTTCTTGGGATGAACAGTTGGAAAATATAAGGATATATTCAACGACACATGGCTTCTATGAAATGTCAATGGGGATAGTTTTGGAATTATTCGTTAAATTCCCTTTTAACAAAACATCATGTACCATAATGGGAGATAGAACCATGGAACATTATCGGTCACAAAACGATTTTAAATTTCTTCCTCTAAGCGTTACAAATCACGGAGAAAAGATGTGTGATGATGAAAAACCTCCCATAGCATCTCGGGTGAAGCCATGACCTCTAGGATAGATTATTCAAATGAAATTTCAATATCAACAAATTCGTTGGAACTAGGAAGAGGACTGGTTTCCCAAGAAGGCCTTGGGTACTAACCAAACTCCTCATCCTCAATGGAATCTAAATCAGGGCCAACGGATGATGACTGGATCTCCTGATAAGAAATATATATTGGGGTAAGTGGCATGGATGCTCCATATGAATCAACATCTTCGAGAGGAGGTACCACCCAAGCATCAAAATACCCAAGGGTTCCAACTGCAAATGATGAAATCATGTTGATTGGAGTTATATGTGAAGTAGGAAATGGTGGGGAAGGGGGGAAGTTCCCATCAACAAAGGTGATTTGAACATCCCTAGACTAATGTGCATATAAGACTTCTGAGTATCAAAGAAAAAGGGTACATTTAACCCCACATTGGATCAATGTTCTAGGGTACATAATACAAGTTAATCGATTGTCACTATTTTCCCATGATGAGGGAAGCATAGGACCCTAAATACCAATGAGAAAATTGTAGTCATCTCATAAAACCATGTATGCCTGAGTAACAAATTGTACTCACGAGGTGCATAGATGACTTTTGTGGTAACAAATACAATATTTTCACCTAACTCGATGACTAAGGAGGTGATTATTCGATGAATATGGAACATGTGTTCATCAAAATCTTTCAGTAGTGTTGCATACGTGACAAGCTCAGCAGAGCCAAGGGTCTTCCAACAATAAATATACATTATGAAAGTTGAGGATCCTTCTTCCACCACTTCTCGGTATATGTTTTTCCACATCGATCGCACTATGATCTGAAAGGTGAACTAATCAGAGAGCCTATGAGTAACTTGAGTAGAATAGAAAGTTATCAAACTTGACTCCGAGGGATAAACCCCACCTATGGCTGACAACAAGCCTTTCCACTACTTTGGGAAACTTTGTATAACTTTGAGGGAAGACATGGAACATGGTGCCTGGGCCAAGTCTTCCACAATACTGTAGTTTTCAGCATCTTGTGTGTTTGGATTATGTGTCATGCATCAAAGAACGTTCTTAGGGGGTGAATCATCATGTCAAAGGATGGCTTCTCAATCTGAATAGGGCCACTAGGCTGGGAAGAAGATGTTTCTTTTGGCACAACTTGTAGATGATCGACAATGTCATATTTTTTGGCATGACTTTGCAAATTATCCATGTGGTCACACATGAAAATAGAAGAATTTGAGGAAGACCCCTCTTGATGAGGGGTACCCAGAATTCACCCTTGCAGATGAGTAGGATTTGTTGCAACCATATCTTGAGGTTGTGGAGGGAAAGGATGAGTTAAGACAATGATATGTTAGGGGGCCTTTTGTTGTGATAAACAGTGATGAATCTCATCCTTCTGGGGACGTTGATGAGTAGGGTGGTGCTCCCCAATAATCATGCAAAGAAACTAACTCTTCTTATTCTCTTTAGTTCCTCCCTCCTTAGTGTTGTAGGTGTGAGTAGTCCCTCTCTTAGTGTCGGAATTGTTTTTCTTGTTCCTTTTATTCTTTTCTCTAGGTTGTTGAGGATTCTTCAATTATGTGGACTACACTGAATTCACCTAAGAGGTTTAAGTAGGGACCATTATATTTTGAGCACTAGTGCAATAATTTGACTTAAGAGACATATGGTTCATCTGATCAGCTAACTAGTTTACAGAGACATGGGATACAAAACCAACCACACCATCGACATGGGGTCCTAGGGTTCGATTCCTTGAATTTTTGTATGGCCTAGGAGGATTTTGAATGATGTATAAAATGTACCCTATTGTGAATAAATCAAATCTAAGTGTTGGAAACATAGGATGGCCTACTCCTTGGTGGTGACCTCGACCATAGCTATATCTCAGGAAATGCATGGTAGGAGGGAATTTTTGAACCACTCCATTAGGAATTTGTCCATAATTTGGGTCTTAATCATCCTACATATTCATCTCCACTCATGTATATGATCATAAATTTTTGGTGCATTATCTTGATGCGGTGAAGTCAATAGTTTTGTCCCTAACTCGTATTGTATGGGAAATTGGTAATACGTTAAGAATGCCATTTCCAGGTCATTGAAGCTTTTGAAGGAACTTACTTTTAATTCAATGTAACATTTTGCAACAACTTTTTTCAAGGATATCTGGAAAAGATGCAAACTCACACTATCATCCATACATGAGTTGGATGAAAAGCATAAGTGGTATGTCACGATCTGTGTGCAAGGGTCCTCTCTTGGATTTATTTTTAACTTAGGGATATCGAATGGAAGATTGGAAGGTATTATTGGACATAATGGGTCATGTGCAATAGGGTAATTCATCAATTGTGACAAATCATGTAATTATAATGTTGTCATTAAAGGAAAAAACAATAATGAATATTGGGAGGGACACGTAGTCTCTGTTCTCCTAGATGAACCTTCCAATCATCCTATATTTGTAATACTAGAGGGTTGAGGAGTTCCGGAAGAGCGATTTCCCATGGAAATGGTGGCACTTCTAGGAGAATGATTGCTCCTAGAACAAAACATGCCCCCAGAGGTAAATGTGGACCCTACAAGAAAAACATTCCCAAAATTAGTCACGAGGAAGAAACCCCCAGGACTGTATGTGTTATCAAAGGGAAAGCCTCTCCATTGTGAAAAATTTCCTCAAAGGGATGGGCCCCTGGGCAAGGGTGTTTTAACCCAAGGAAAGTTCAAACTTCCCAATGTACTAATTTCCCCAACATGAAAAGGTAAAATCCCAAAACCACTATAAATATTACCACCAAAAGGTACCCCAACACCTAATCATGTTGAGATGTAGATAGGATTGTAGGAGATGAAAGGAACCCAAGGCTCATCCGCCCACTAGAAAATGATATAAAAGTGGGAATCAAAATGGATGAGATGGGTGTAGTAATTCTAGTTATACTAATAGATGGAAAGGATGACATAGTTGTCATCCCCCAGATCGAGGGGCCTCTATAAAAATGTGTGGGCAATGTAGATCCAATGGTGATAAGAGATGGTAACATAAACATCACAGGGATTCTCCAAAGGGGATTTCCCCTAGTCCCACTTGAATATTGGATTGATGACTCAACCACACTAGACAAAATACTCTGTCTTGACATGGTGGGAGGATGACTAAACAAAGAAAAAGGCTCACTTAAAATTTCCCTTTCCTGGAAAATTAGTGGTGCATCTAACTTAGTAAAAGGAGGGTTAAAATTTGGTGGAGGATGTTCATATACCACTTCTACTTCATCGAAATGAGTTTGACCAAACCAAATTTGAGGCCCTTTAAAAAAAAATTCACTTATATTGTACCAATTTATAGGAAGTTTCAACTCCATGATTGGCTCAAGTCCTCATAGTCGACAAGAGTGGTGTGGTGACTCAGCCACAATGAATGTAAGATGAAAAAATTGAAAGAAAATTCAACCTAAGGTCGAACTAGACTTGGACTCAAATAGCACACCCCTAATTAATCTAGGGAAATAACAGGAAAACCAATTGGCTCAGGGGGGCTTCAAAAGAACAACCCTATTGGGGAGATGAATTCCCCACAAGATTGGCCAGAGAATGTATGAGGAGTGGTTACGATGATCTATTTGATACAACCATGATTGATGCAAGTATCCTTTATTAAGGAAAGAACCCTCCATGCGAACTATGATTGTGAATGAACGTTTTCTCCAAGTACTATAGACACATCCCACCTACAGTCACCTTTGTGGCTACCTAGGATTGGTCACTAAGAATACAACCTCACAATAAATGATTAGGAAAACAATCGTAGGTCCGACCACATGTAAGGGTAGGGTAACTAAGCCCAAATTTTCAAAGTTGTGTCACCAACCAAACCCTCGTATATATAGAAATCGAATAAATACCGCAAACATGAAAACAAACAAAGAGGGGTAAGATCCCTAATTTCCGCAATGCAACCTCATGCTTAACTCCTATGTTAGAGGAGGCCCCAGATACACTAGTTCCAAGAACATATTTTTCACTCTTTAATGACTCCTAAGTTTTTCTTTCATGGCCTTGGGGATTTTACTCTCCAATATTATTCCAAGGTCTTAAGCCGATCTAATATTGGTTCACTATAAAATAAAAGTGTTTAGTGAATTTTAGATTACTAATTTTATTTTATGGTTGTTTCTTAAGTCAAAGGGAAGTAGATGAAACTTTTGGTGATGTTGTGACTCTTGACCCAACTAAGAAAATGCAAATATGACAATGCAATTCCTTTGATTCAATGAAATTTAGTTGTGGGAGAGAAAATATAAACTTTTTCTTTGTACTTTCAAAAATGAAACCTTGGACACACCAAGAAGCCAACAAATAGTTCATATATGAATCTTTTTTTAAGAATTGAAACCTAACTATAAACCAATGCACTCTTTCATTAATGCTTCAAAAGAAGTCAATCATGCAAATATATATATTTTTTTTAATGAAATGAAATTTTTTCTTAATCTAATTAAGAACACAAATGTGAAAGGAAAACAAACAAATCAACAATCAGAGGGTAGTGTGATATGGGTAGTGATGCCCCCTAGCACACTCCAATGTCTGCACAGAATCTCAACCCCAAACTCATAAGGAATGAATATTAACAATGTAAAACACAAACAAAAAAGGAAAATCAACCAAATGTGACTATAAATCACTCAAGAAGAAAATTTTGTACATCAATGTTCGCAAGCAACACTGCAATGCAATTCTGAAAAGAGGTCGTAAAATGCTTCAAAAGGGATAATCGAAAAAAAAAAAAAACTTTTATTTTTGTATTTTATGCCATGTTGATCCAGATTATTTTGAGAATGAAATGAAGGAGGAAATATAACAAGTAATACACATACATATTTCCAGAGACATAGAGATACAATGACACACACTTTTTATTAATGAAGGAAATGTACAAAAACTATAAAAATACAGAGTGAACGAATTCGCTAGAATGGGGGAATATTTTTTATGAGAATAGATTTGATGGTTATTATCATTCAAAAGAAAATGATTATGTTTACAATGAGTCTCCAAAGGTCTTTTTAACATAAATAAAATATAAAAACCCTACCCCAGAAAATGAAAGGCCAAAATGTTTGTGGGCTCCGATGAGAGTAGTTGATATGTCAACTTCCTTGGGGTGTAAATTTTTCATACGATCCATGTTTCAAGCACATGATAGCTATTTGGAAAAGTCTAGACAAGATAACACATTTTGTTCAACCTAGAATTTTCCCTTGGCTACTTTCTAGGCGTTGTCGAGCCCAGAAAACGTCATTTAGGGCCTCAAAACAGCTCTGGAAGTTAAGGACCTCAAAAACTGTAGAAAAAATGTTGATGTGGAAACCCATGTTTTGAGCCAATGGAATAGGTGGGTTTACACCGATTTCCACCTGGATCATTATTCCCCCCTTAGGAATCAATGGTCCCCATTGCATCAAGTGCCCGTGGAAGACGAGGAATATTTTGTTGAATCTCAACCTTGGTGAAGTTCTTTCCTTGCTGAAGAAGTTGTCCATCTTAGCTTTTTAAACATTGTTATGAACCTGTTGTTAGAGGGGTTGTATTTGTTCAACCAATATAGCTACATGATATACATGATTTTGGGAGGTCTCTATCGGTTAAGATGCAACATGAAGAATATGAAGGGCTCTGTTATAATTTTTCTTGACTGGGCAGTGTGGAGGCACCCTTGTAGGTGAAGCTAGAATGTCTTTGTGCTCTTCTAAATTGGTCTTTATCTAATTTTGTTGGACACAAAGGTGTTAGGATGAGGATGTGGTGGTTGCAGTTTCCTTCTGTTCACCTTCTGATTATATTGTGAAGAGGATAAACTTTTTGGTAGGAGAGATTACTTTGCAGCCTTGTTTTGTGAGGAAAATTGTCCAAACTACCTCTAGTATCCTATAGAGATGACCCCCCAGAGTAACAATTATTCTACGGGGTCAAAAATCATAAAAAAATGAAGATTCCACATATATGGTTGGCCTAAAATAAAATCACAGACTTCCAATGGGGAAACATCACACAATACGCCATCCTTGAAGGTCTTGATGTCATAGGACAATCCACACTACTAGCTGGCACAAAGATCACATCCCTGGTGAAGCCACCTAATGTTGCATGGTTTAACATGTGGTGTTGTCGAAAAATCCAAATTCTTGACGACCTCTACTGAGATGAGGTTCTTCTGGCTTCTGCTATCAACAATGAAATGTAGCAGGGTCCCCTTCACCCACATCTAGCTTCCCCTCTTAAGGTTCTTCTGGCTCCCCCTCCTTAGGATCCTCTGGTTCTTCTGGTTGGATTGTTTTGGTTGCAACAATAGTAGTGGGTTCTGGATCAATTATAAGTCTCATTTTATTATTTTATGAATTGGATTATGAGTTGTGTCTTGCCTCTATTTCTTTGAGCTTGACTACCAATGATTATTTCGAGCAAAATTCATCGGTGGTGTGCAAAGGTATTTTTTGGAAGTTTCATCACTTCCCATTGTCCTTCTTCGTCTTCCCGTAACCCTTATTTTCCTATGGCTTGGAGTGGTTGGCTTGAGGTTGTATATTCTTTGAGTTAGGGTTTCATTTACCATACTTTGGTTGTTGTTGATTTGCAGACCCAAATTATCGATTGTTCTATTGCTTAAATTTATGTTCAATTTTGACACCATGTCAATAAATGACTCCTAGTGATGAGATGTCCAGAAACTCTGTTTTGGTTTTTATGTAACTATGTAGAGCCCCATGGCATTTTGCAACAAGATTTCGCTTGGAGTCTTTGATATCTAGCTTGGTGCACAAGGTATGCAAGGTATTTTTGAACTCTGACACTATTCGGCCCCTCTCTTGATGCCACATGGCCCACTTTATGTACTAGTCATCATAGTTTACCGTAAGGTAATATTTCTCCTTGACCGCATCTAAAAAAAAAATCCCAAGTGGGATTAACCCCAAATATTCCACACTCCTCCACAAAATGTTTCTCCCAATAATTTTATGAGCAATGTTTGACATGAGGGAGCTGCCACCTTAAGGAGCACAAAGGTGATCTTTTCTCTATCAAAAAAATTGTGAACGAAGAAATAACCTTCTAGAAGATTTAACCATTTCTCTAAATCATCCACATCGATCTAAACTTCAAATATGGGAATATCAAAATTAACTTGTTCCTTGAATGGGGCAGCATCTCTAAAGCAACTACTTGATGAATATGCACCTGCTATTGTCGACAATCATTGAATGATTTGGGAAAAATTGTCCAACATCTCGTTCCTCTATTTCATGAGGGATTCCATGAGAAATAGCTTGATGGGATATTCTTATCCCACATATATTTTTTATTCTACCATGGGAGGCTTCTTGGGTTACTGAGAGTGGTTTTCCTCAAGAGAAACTATCTCGAGACCCAACTCTTTATACCCTAACCTTGACAGGGCCATGCACTAAGAAAAAACGAGTAGCACATGCTCTGAAACCACTTATCCATATTATTTTGTGAATGAAATGAAGGATGAAATATTAAAAGTAAATACATAGATATATATCTAGAAACACAGATATACAATAATGCACAATTCTTTTTAATTAAATAAATGTACATAAAATATAAAAATACAGAGTGAATAAACACACTAGAATGGTGGTAGCTTATCTATGAGAAGAGATGTTATGGCTATGTTCATTCATGAGAAGATGATGATGTGTAAAATGAGGCTCCAAAGGAATTTTTAACATAAATAAAATACAAAACATTAACCCTAGAAGATGAAAGACAAAAAGGTTTCCAGGCCTCGATGAGGGTCTTTGATATGTCAAATTCCCAAGGGTGTAATTTTTGCATACGATCTTCCATTAGGTTACACGATATCTAGTTGGAAAGGTCTAAAGGATAACAACACATTTAATTCAACATAGAATCTACCTTTTTCCACATCTTAGGCACTAACGAGTCCAAATAACATCGTTTAGGGCCACAAAATGGCCCTAGAAGTTTAGGACCTAAAAAAACGTAGAAAAAATGCCAATGTGGAAACTCATGTTTTGAGCTAGTGGAATAAGTTGGTGGCCACCAATTACCAACTTTATCACATGAAAATAATAATGAAAACTAACTTCTATAAATAAGTTCTAAAGGTTCTTTTTCCCAAAAATAGGGACCCTAGGCTTCATATGGAAAAATCGAGAAAACGTTTAGTGAAAAATAGTTATTTTTTGCACCCTAGAGACCTATTTTTGTGGACCCTATCAGGGTAGTCATGGGACACCCTTCACTTGGAAAGTGTAGATATGATCGTTTGTTGTCCATGTTGTAACAGACATGATGATTTTTTGTCTCGTCGTGGGTTAGATTACCTGCAAAAGGCTACGCTTTGCAATTTTTTTGAAAAATAAATATTTGTTTCAGATCTATCAGATCTTTCTCAGATCTATTAGGTTCACTTCCAAACTTCATTATATCTCTAATATAGAAATGAAACTATCCAAGAAATGAAAACAATCGACACCAATACAATTCAAAACCAACTTGAAGGAAAATCATGTGACAAAACGACTAAAACAATGCTAATATCATTAATAGAAAATACCAATAAAAGAACTTATGGATTAGAAGAACCAATCTACTTTCGAGGGAATGGATATCTCTACAATTCTGTATTTTATACATATTTTCACATGACCTCTATAATGCAACCCGCGATTAGGTAGAAAATGTTTCGTTTGTAGAAAAGTATATATTTGTTCGAAACCTGTCAAATATGTCTCAGATCAATCAAATCAATGAGACATGTAGGAGTATATGGAATAAAAAAAAAATGAATCACAAACAAGAAGAGGATTGATTGGAAAAGAGACCCAAAATAGAGAATATTCTTCCCCGATATGGTTGCTAATTCTATTATGGGAGAAAATATCACAAGGATATAACTGAGTAAACACACGATCTCCCTAGGATCCGCCTATTGATCCTAGACAAAAAGAGGTTTATATTTCTATGGTATCCTTGACCTAAGACAAGCAATATATTTTACACTAATAAAGGATAGACTAGCATACCTTGTCTCTAAACATTGTTCTTGTATATCATGGGCGTTGTAGCTCATGAAATGCAACTTTAGATCCTACTACCTGCTTCCTACATAAAATCAAAAAACAACACCAATATCCTACTCCTCTCAGTGTTATAAATCAATAATCTATAATATATATAACTTGATATGTCATTCAAAACATCAAATCCAAACCATTCATGAATCAAACATAAAACATTTGGGGGAAAACCAATGATCTATTGATAATCATAAAGAAATTACATCAATATTACATACCTTCGATGATGATGCAATTCTCCTTTGGATCCTTTCTCCTTTCTTCTCCTTGGCTTCTTGATCAAGCCAAACACTCTAATTTTTGGATATTGTGAATAGGAAAATCTTCTCTGTAAATGAATAGCATAAAAATACCCTTGATTCTTCATGCTCTTCCTCAAGACATGCATTTTTTATATAGTTCCTTGGAAGAGGCTTGGGAGATATTCTAGATCTTATAGAGACCACTAGAGACTTGAATAATGTGATTTATTAGGCTCATGCCATGAAGACAGAAATCATGAATCAAACATAAAACATTTGGGGGAAAACCAATGATCTATTGATAATCATAAAGAAATTACATCAATATTACATACCTTCTATGATGATGCAATTCTCCTTTGGATCCTTTCTCCTTTCTTCTCCTTGGCTTATTGATCAAGACAAACACTCTAATTTTTGGATATTGTGAATAGGAAAATCTTCTCTGTAAATCTTCTAGATCTTATGGAGACCACTAGAGACTCGAATAATGTGATTTCTTAGGCTCATGCCATGAATACAGAACTCATGAATAAAACATAAAACATTTGGGGGAAAACCAATGATCTATTGATAATCATAAAGAAATTACATCAATATTACATACCTTCGATGATGATGCAATTCTCCTTTGGATCCTTTCTCCTTTCTTCTCCTTGGCTTCTTGATCAAGCCAAACACTCTAATTTTTGGATATTGTAAATAGGAAAATCTTCTCTATAAATGAATAGCATAAAAATACCCTTGATTCTTCATGCTATTCCTCAAGACATGCATCTTTTATATAGTTCCTTGGAAGAGGCTTGGGAGATATTCTAGATCTTATAGAGACCACTAGAGACTCGAATAATGTGATTTCTTAGGCTCATGCCATGAAGACAGAACTCATTCATCACCTATCTCTTCATAACTCCACGAATCTAGAAGGTTTTAAAGTTTTTCACTTGTGGAAATATAGATTATGCATGATGTGTTGGATTACTTAGAGGGGGGGTGACTCAATAATAGAGAAATTTAATCATTTTTAACCATAAAATGCAACTGTTATATAAATGTAGAATTATTATCCAATAGTTGTAGAGTAAATAAACAATGAACAAATGAGCAATAATATACATACATAGTACACCGGTGTTTTTACATGGAAACCCAAAGTGGGAGAAAACCACATAATGTTTTTTCTTATATGCCTTTAAGAATTACATTCGTTGGAAGGACCAAATTCCTTTGTTTTCTAGCTGGAACTGGAAGGAGGATCGAACCTCCTAGTTTCTCAGGCTACAACTTGAGGGAATCTCCAACTCCCCAATTCTCTAGCTACAACTAGAAGGAGGCGACAACCCCCTATGTTCTCTAGCTACAACCGGAAGGTGTATACAACCGCATGTCCTTGCCTCGTCTAACCGCCCTGACGTAGAAGTAGAATGATGGAACCACTATCACACTATCACTGTGAGATATACTGATGTAAACTTGTACTGATCAAAATGCACCAACAACCTGTAATTAACCTATACCATAAACACCATGTAATCAACTTGTACCATAAACAAGTGCAACAACCATGCACCAACATGTACCTCAACCTGTACCATTAAATAGTGCATCAACCATGCACCAAATATGTACCAATCATGCATCAAATACACATAAACTATGACTCATCAATATGTACCAACATCATCAACTATACACCTCATGTATGTTCCAACTCATCAACTACCTGTCTCAACCATGTACCTAACATGTACCTCAACAAAAATCCCTCATCAATTTCATCTTCCAAATCCAATTTGTAACTTTGTAATAGACCTGGTGTATATGATTATATATCTGCAAACCTTCATTAATTTTAACAACAAGAGACTAGAATTTTCATCAAACTTTACTTTAGTCTCACATGACTAATTTTGGATTAGTCAACAACCCTAACTTGAAGTAATCATAACTATGTACCTCTAATGAAAAAAATATGTGAAAATAGTACACAATTTTCTTTAGTTTCTTTTATGGAATTCCTCTAGGTTTTACTGCTTGGAACCTCTCAAAAAAGGAGTTATAGAAAAAATAGCATATCTTGTTGAATTATGGCTTATTTTAGAGAGCGATATTGTAGAGCGTACCCCAGAAGTAATATTTGTTGTATGGGTATGAAAATGGTACATAGAATACTAAAAACTGTAATTGAACCAATGCATTTGGTATTACTAAATTTGGATATTTTATGAATAAATTATGACATGTTTACCTGGAACACATCTTTTAGACTAGTTTCAGGACTAGCCACAAACCCTATTTTCCACAGAGTGTAACTCCAAAAATAAAACAACCCACAAGAGGAATTTTTTATCATAGATAATTGGATATGTTTCCTCAACTCCATCTAGGTTTCGTGGTCTGAATAATTCTAGAAAATAATTTATTTTTAAAATGGTGAGATGACCTATAAATAACATACCTTAGAAATCATGATCAAAATAATTTATCCTCCCTTGAATTTCAGCCTTCTTTACTTCACCTTCCTTATGAAATTTGCCTTAGATATCCTTTGGTTACCTTAGTCACCTATAGATATTCAATATGCTCAAGTGTAATTAAAATGAGAGACCCTTGCCTCTTATTGATACTTTTATTTAGCTTCCTCAAGGGGTTACCTTCTAACCATCTTAAACCACTTTCCTTATTTTAGGGCTAAACCACTTGTCCACTTAGTAATTTATCCATTAACTTTAATAATTAAATAATTTTGTTTGTATCCACTTTGAATTATAGTACACTCATCACTTCACTTTATTATTTAAATAATTTCTTCTTTCCAGCCACTTTGACTACATTGACCTTTTGGGGCTTCTAGATGACTCATGAGGGTTATCCAACTTCACATGGCCATAACTCTCTAACTGTCACTATTTATGTGACATTCCAGATACCACCAGAAATGGCATGACATGTACTATCCATATAGAATATTCTTATTTAAATGATTTCTTCTTTGCAACCACTTTTAATACTTTGACCTTTTGGGGCTTCTAGATGACTCATGAGGGTTCTATAACTTCACATGACCATAAATCTATAACCGTGAGGAGTTTTGTAACATTCTGCATACCACCGAAAATGGCATGACATGTCCTATCCATATAGAATAGTCTTACCTTAAAATATACTGAAACTCATACCATTATACATAAAAAAAACTTGGGTCCATTACCCAAAACTTTGTGCTACGAGAATTCACTACCATATTTTCTTCAATGGTTGACATCAATGAAAACCAACCCAAATAATCAACAATATCCCCCTTTGGCATTGGTGGCAACACTCTAATGCAATATTAAAGTCATATCAGTCATGCTCCCCCTGGAACCATGCCTCTATGTTCTTTTTCCAATCATTTACCTTTTCATATGATGAATCTCTCCCCCTTTGTCATAAATGGAAAAGGTATATTTTCATCTGGGGTTGCTCCCCTTCACTAAAATCTTCCTGAAACTGATCTTCCAACTTGAACTATCCTCTTTATGGCGCTTCCTTGTGCAAATCTAAGACATATAAGATAAGAATTCAAAAGCATTCATTTTGGAGTAAAAATTACTTCAAGACTCCGATGAAGATACTCAAAGGATTCCATTGAAAGAGGTTTTGTAAATATGTCTTCCACTTGTTATTTTGTGCCCACATATTCAACTTTGATGTTCTTCTCTGTAACTTGTTCCCGTATAAAGTGATACTTTATTGTAATGTTCTTTGTCTTGGAGTGCATCATTGGGTTCATTGAGATACTAATGACACTTGTATTATCACAATAGATTTGAATAGGCTCATCATACTCAACCTTTATATGTGTCAAATTTTTTTTCATCCATAGAACCTAAGTACAACATCTTGTTGTTGCAATATGCTCTGTTTTGGTTGTAGATAAAGATATTGATGATTTTGTCTTGCTTAGACAAGATACTAAACACTCACCCAAGTAGAACATTGCTCCACTGGTGCTTCATCAGTCATTAATGCAACCTTCCCAAACTGCATCTGTGTAGGAAATACGTGATAGATCCTTTCCTTTTGGATACCATAATCCAAAGTCTTATGTTCCTTTGAGATATCTAAAAATCTTCCTCACTTCTAATACATGTGATTCCTTTGGTGATACTTGAAATTGTGCCACTTGTCCAACTTCTTGTATTACATATGGTCTGGATGTTGTCACATATAGTAATCTACCAATCATTGACCTATATTTCCTCTGGTCTATAGACTTTGAATCATCATCTTTGCTCAACATACAATTGGTTTGGATAGGAGTGGTAACTAGTTTGCAATCTTCCATTCCGAACCTCTTTAGCATTTCTCTGATATACTTAGTTTGAGAAATAAAAATTCCTTTGTTTCTTTGACATATCTAAAGACCCAAAAAGAAGGATAGTTCACCAACTAATGACATTTCAAATTCATTTTGCATATCCTTTGAAAATTTCTTTCTTAACATGACATCATTACTTCCAAAAATAATATCATCAACATAAACTTCAATTAATAAAACACTATCTTGAGTTACCTTGATATAGATATTGTTTTCCGCACTTCCTTTTCTGAACCCTGCCTGCTGCATATATTTATCCAATCTAAAGTACCATGATCTAGGAGTTTGTTTTAGAGCATACAATGCCTTCTTCAATTTGCACACGTAATATGCGTTCTCTGACAACTGAAATCCTTCTAGTTATTCGATGTAGACTTCTTCTTCAAGTTCCCCATTTAGAAAATTTGATTTCATGTCCATGTTATACACTTTAATATTCTTAGAGCATGCATAAGCTAAAAGAAGTAGGGTTTCTTTCATTCTGGCAACTGGGGAAAATGTCTCTTCAAAGTCAATTCCCTCAACCTTTGCATATTCTTTACATACCAATCTATTTTTGTTCCTTGTAACATGTCCATATTGATTAAATTTATTTATGAAAAACCCACTTTGTGCCAATCACATTCTTATTCTTTGGTCTTGGAAACAATTCCCAAGTTTCGTTCTTCTCTATTTGATCCAACTCTTCATCCATGGCCTTATTTCAAAATTCATCCTTGTTGGCCTCTTCAAAACCATTTGGTTCAATCGTAGATAAGAGTGCTAGGTGCATTTGTTCTGTTGAGCAAATTCTTCTTCTAGTCTCAATTTTTGCATCCTTGTTTCTAATAATCTGATATGAAGGATGATTCTTTTGTACTCGTTTGCTAGGTGTCTTTGGAGGAACTTGTTTAAATTTCTCTTCTACTTCTATTTGATCTTCTTCATCTTCCTCTTCTACTTCTTCTTCATCTTTTTCTTCTTCTTCGTAAAGTTGTTCCACTGATGTATTTTCTTCTTCCATTGATTCTCTTCAACCTGTTTCATTAATTGTTACATTTATGTTTTCCAAAACTTTTTTCAATCTTAGATTGTAACACTAGCATGCTTTACTTGTACTTGAGTAACCAACAAGTAATCATTTTTCCACACGAAAGTCAAACTTTCTCATTCTTCCATATTTTCTTTTGATGTAGCATTTGCTTCCAAATATTTTGAAGTGCTTCAAATTTGTTGGTTTTCCTTTCCATAGTTCGTAGGGATTTTTTTCATTGTTGTTTCTCAACATTACTCTATTTTGAATGTGAACTGTCGTAAGAAATGCATGTGTCCAAAAAATATCTACCAATTTAGAATCCATTGGCATTGTTCAAGCCATTTCCTGTGTAATTAACATCCATAATGTTACTTTGTCTCTAAACCACTCTCTGAACAAATATATGAATCGATGCTCTTGTCCCCTGTCATATATATTTCCAAACCTATTAAGTGTTCTTCAAAATCCATATCTATCCATACTTTCCAAGACTCTACTGCACAACTGTCCATAATGTTGACCCATTAATTACTCTACTATCATGAAGTCTTCACTACTACAACTATAAAAATGTACTTCTATTAACCGGATTCTCTGGATTTGTCTACTCAAACTCTGCAAGCTACTCGAAGGATGGTTCTTTGGTCTATCACAACTATCACATAGATTCCCCCTGTCTAATATTCATGTTACCTGGGATTCTCTAAGCAGGATGGATGAGAACAATTCCTACTTTGATGTGTAATCATCATCATGTTCATTGGTATATTCATCATCTCTTTAATCTATGACTTCATTCTTTTTTTCTATGGATTCATCTTTCACCACAATGCTTGAAAGTACAATCTCTTGAACCTGTTCCTTATTTCCTTGTCCTTCTTTTCTTTCAGTTATTTTCCAAACCTTTATGTATCTGACATCTTTCTTTTTCTCTGTATAATTTTCTTCATCTTGTTTTATTTCCAATATTGTGATCTCTAGGACTTGGTCTTTGTTCACCTATTCTTTGTGTTTTCTTATCCATATTTTCTTATAATGGATATCATTGTTCTATTTTATGGAAGTATCAGTCATGCTTCTACAATCACTAGATATGTGTCCATAGTTATGAAATTTGTAACATTAAATGTTACGTGGGGCCACATAGTATTTTATTTCTTGAACATTTTTATTACCCCTGCAATATGTAAACTGATGTCCAAAATTAGTACAATTAAAACAATGGCCATAAAAGAAATTTGCATACCTAGGAGTGAATTATCTTCTTTGTGGTGTAGTCCTTTTGAATTTCTGCCTTGACTGATCATGACCATGATTGAATATTTTTTGTGGATTGAACATGGATGGTCTTCTTGAAGATGTATCTTTAATAGTTTTCTTAGATTCTGGTTGACCATGATTTCTTCCTTTGAGTACTTCTGCATAACTCTTTCTATTTTCTTCATTCTTCTTTTCTAGAAACCTAGAGTGTTTCTCTTCATTCTCTATAACCGATGTGGATATTTATGTCTCTTCAATGTTCTTGTTGAGATTCACGATTTTACTTACCAATGTGACAACTTCTTATTCAAGCTTCTCAACCGCTTCTTATTTCTTCATTATCTGAGACTTCATGACTTCTTCAATTATTTTCGCTTCTTCAAACTGGATTTTTAATGTGACTATTTCTTCTTCAAGTCATTTCTCTTCTTAACCAAACTCCGCCTCAAGTTGGTTTAGATTGTTATTTCTTTCTTTAAGATGATCTGTCAATATATTTTTTGTCATTTCTACTTCTTCCTTCTGTGCTACTATGTTGGCTTCCAATTACTACTTTTGATCTTTAAGATTTTCTTCTCTCTTTCTGGCTTCTTCTAGTTGAGTTCTTAAGTTCTTGATGACCTGTTGGGATTCTTCAAAATTGTGAGCACTTTTCTTTTGTTTCATCAATTCTTTCTTGAGTGACTTGTTTTCCTCTCTTTATTTTCTTAGTTCATCTAAAGCACTGATGAATTCTTCTTCATAGTTGTCTTCTTTTTCAATTAGTTTTTTTGTCTCATTTCCTTCATGGAAATCTATTTCAAGATTTCTGCATTTTTCACAATTAAATCAAAACAATATACCTCTATTGATTATGTAGTCTTCATCTTTCGAATATGTTTGACATGGTGAACATATTTCTTAAGATCACCTCTATAGGTTTTTTAAGAGCATAGGATACAAGGACAAAGCCATTAAGATGATGATTAAAAAATCCCTAGATAGAGAGAGTAATGGGCCTAAACCACCTAACAACCAACCCCTCAGTACTATAGCCTACCTCCCTTATATCCAAGGAATAACTGATAAGCTTGCTAATGTCCTAAAAAAGAAAGAGATTAAGACCTCCTTTAAACCATCAAAAACCATCAAACAAAAAATGAAATCTGTTAAAGATGAACCCGACCATAGGAAATCTAAATGCATTTACAAAATAGAATGCTCCTGTGGTAAATGCTACATAGGAGAAACTGGTCATTCCTTTCAGATAAGAATTAAAGAACATGGAGCAGATATCAAAAATGAAGGTACGCGCACCTCATCTTTAGCTGAACACTCCTATTCTTCCAAACACCACATACGCTTAGAAGACACAAAATTTTTAGCCAAGGAAGATCACTTCTTCAAATGCAAAATCAAGGAAGCCATCAAAATCATTAAACACCCTAACAACTTAAACAGAGAAAATGGCCTAGAAATCAGCAAAAACTGGGTTCCTCTGATCCAAGATAGACGTACCAGGTAATTTCCCTTTAAAACCATAAAAACCTAGGCCCCTCTTTCTCAACTTGAAACTTTTTCTCATTATTAAAAAACCTATAACCTAAAACCTCAGTTTCAATATTAACAACCTTTCTCCCTTAGAACCTTTTTCCTACTTTAATTTTACTCTAAAATAAAATAATTGAAAATAAAAATAGAATAATAATTAAAATTTAAAAATTTAAAATTAACTGTAAACATTACATCATTAAAAATTGATTGTAAAAATTACATTACCTTAATGCAATTTAATATAACTAATAACATACACAACAAGATTTCATTAACAAACTTGAAAAAATGAAGAAACCTCTTATAATAATATCTTAGTCTATAATTTACCTTAATAAAACTTTATAAATAATAGATTGAAATTAATAAAAATTACAAATTAATTAATAATTTAATACAAAAAGAAAACCCTAATATTTTTAATAATAAAAAAATTTAGAAGCCGACTTCAAGACTGTAGTTTCTCTCTTACAAGTTTAGTATTTATCTCTGCTCTTTGGTTTATCCTTTACCCAGGCTTCGTTGTTCTGATGATGGGTCCTGATATGGACTCGAAACATCGACCTCCGATTAACAATACTGTGGTTCCTCCGATTCCTCCAAACATATTTCTTATTCATCTCTACCTACATCTTCTTTGGCATTTTCTAAATCTGCGATGGGTGAAGAATATGTATCATATAAATTATCCAAAAGTTCTTTGGTTGGTGAACATTTACCAACCTTTTATCTTACCATATTAAGTAATCCTTCCAAGATGAAATCCTTTTCTATTTTGTTATTCTTATTCAATTCCTTCTTGGTTGCAGTCTTTTCCCTTTTTGAACTATCATATCCTGTAATGACTGATAGTCAAATATAATACCCATGTGCCTGTAAAAATGATTTCATCCTTCCACTCTATAGCTCATACTTTAAACCATTATAAGCATTCAACAATGGTACTCCATTCTCAAAATAATCCATGATCTCCTTCCATTGGTTAAATTGTTTCTTGAAGGAACCTCCTCTGATACCAATTGTTGGATTACTAAGAGGGGGGGTGAATCATTAATAGATCAATTTAATATTTTTTAAACGTGAATTCAAGTATTTTATCAATGTAGCATTATCATCAAATAGTTGAAAAGTAAATAAAAAATGAACAATCATACACATACACAGTACACCAATGTTTTCACATGGAAACCCAAAGTGGAAGAAAATCACAAGATGTTTTTTCTTATATGCGTTTAAGAATTAAATTCATTGGAAGCACCAGCTTCCTTTGTTTTCCAGTTGCAACTGGAAGGAGGCTCCAACCCCCTAGTTTCTCAGGCTACAACCTAAGCGAAGATCCAACTCTGTAATTCTCTGGATACATCCCCCTATGTTCTCCGGTTATAACCGAAAGGTGGATACAACCACATGTTCTTTCCCCATCCAACCACCCTGATGTAGAAGTAGAATTATGGAACCACTGTCACACTATCACTATGAGATATATTGATGTAAACCTGTACTAATCAACCTACACCAAAAAACATGTAATCAACATGTACTATAAACAAGTGAATCAACCATGCACCAACCTGTACCTCAACCTATACCATCAATGAGTGCATCAACCATGTACCATATATGTACCAATCATGCATCAAATACACATAAACTATGACTCATCAAGATGTACCAACATCGTCAAATATACACCTCATGTGTGTGCCAACTCACCAACTACTTATCTCAACCATGTACCCAACATGTGCCGAGCAACCAAAATCCCTCATCAATTTCATCATCCAAATCTGATTTGTAACTTTGTAATAGACCTAGTATATATGATCACATACCTACAAACCTTCCTTAACATTAACAACAAGAGACTAGTATTTTAATCAAACTTTACTTTAGTCTCACATGACTAATTTTGGATTATTCAACAACCCTAACTTGAAATAATCATAACTATGTATCCATAATGAATAAATATCTGCAAATAGTACACAATTTTATTTAGTTTATTTTATGTAATTTCACCAGGTTTCACTACTTGGAACGTCTCAGAAAAGTATTTATAGCAAAAATTGTATACCTTTTTGAATTTTGTCTTATTCTATAGAGCGATCTTGTAGAGTGTGTCCCGCACAGAATATTTGTTGTATGGATCTGAAAATGGTACACAGAATACTACATATTGCCCTCTAACCAATAATTTTTGTCTTAGTGAATTTAGATTTGTTATGAAGAAGTTATGAAATTTTTACCCGAAGCACTTGTTTTAGACTAGTTTCAAG
Organism: Picea mariana; assembly: GCA_032191745.1. NCBI lineage: Eukaryota > Viridiplantae > Streptophyta > Pinopsida > Pinales > Pinaceae > Picea > Picea mariana. Next base: position 84,316 of record JASDQU010103124.1, read on the forward strand.
ACTAGCCACAAACCCTATTTTACACAAAGTGTAACTCCAAAAATACAACGACCAACAAGATGAAATTTTATCACATCTACTTGGATATGTTTCTTCAATTTCCTCCATATTTAGTAGCTTGAATCACTCTATAAAAACTTGTATTGCGAAAATTTTGAGATGACCTGTAAATAACATACCTAAGAAAGCATCATCAAAATAATTTATCCTCCCTTGAATTTTTGGCCTTCTTTACTTCACCTTCCCTATGAAATTAACCTTAGATATTCGTTGGTTACCTTATTCACTTATATATATTCAATATGCTCAATTTTGATTAAAATTAGGGACCCTTGGCTCTTATTTATACTTTTATGTAGCTTCCTCAAGGGGTTACCTTCTAACCATCTGAAACCACTTTCCTTATTTTATGGCTAACCCACTTCTAACCACTTGTCGACTTAGTAATTTATACAATAAATTTATTATTTAAATAATTTATTTTGTATCCAATTTGACTTATAATAAACTCATCACTTCACTTTATTATTTAAATAATTTCTTCTTTGCAATCACTTTGACTACTTTGACCTTTTGGGGCTTCTAGATGATTCATGAGGGTTCTTCAACTTCACATGGCCATAAATCTCTAACCGTGAGGAGTTATGTGATGTTCCACATAACAATGTAAATGGCATGACATGTACTATCCATAGAGAATATTCTTATTTAAATAATTTCTTCTTTGCAACCACTTTGACTACTTTGACCTTTTGGGGCTTTTAGATGACTCATGAGGGTTCTCCAGCTTCACATGGCCATAATTTCTAACTATGAGGAATTATGTGATGCTACACATACCACCGAAAATGGCATGGCCTCTGCTATCCATATAGAGTAATATTACCTTGAAATATATTAAAACTCATAACATTATACATCAAACAAACTTGGGTTTATTACCTAAACCTTTGTGCTATCGAAATTCGCTACTGGACTTTCTTCAAGGGTTGACATCAATAAGCACGATGATCATTTCATGTTATCCTCTATGAGACATGTCTTGAACTCCAAAAAGGGTCCAAATATCAAGCAAGGTATGTTATTTGAATTTCATCTGCTATGGAACTCCCTTCTAACCTATACAACGGAAATTAAGGATATAACAAGAAGGGCTCGTACCTTATTTCATGGGAAGAAGGGGATAAATTTCCAAGGGTATTTTAGTTGAAGAGAATCAAGATAGATAACTAATCCTTCTAGATTATAACCCTAAGGTCCTAAGAGAAATGAAACGCTTCTCCACAAAAATTAGGACCTTTAAATGAAAAATGAATAAAAGTATCTTGCTTGATGAGGGAATGGATTGTGGCATCTCTTAATTCCCAGTGCATGTGGAACTCAATGTATTCTAACTTCAAGTGGCATTGTGGTGCTCCTTTTTTTCCCTTACACATATCACTCAATGTTTGGACCATAAAAATGAAAGGAAAATAAATGGCTTGCAAAAATGTTGCATTGCAAACGAAAGGATGCAACACACCCTCCACAATGGAACCCATAAATGAGACAATATGAGCCCTTTATAAGTTAGGAACCCCATGTCCAAAAGTCTTAAATCCATCCACCTTATATTAATTACATGACATAGAGAGAGTATTCTTTGGAACCTCTCCTTGACTTGGAGATTGGCCTATCGAATAGGGAACCATGAAAAACCTCCCATATCTAAATTTGGAAAATTCTATAAGGTATTTGAGCATTTGTTTAGTTTGAAAATGGGGGATATAATGCACATATTTGTGTGGTTATTTCATTGAATGTGGCTTACTTGGAATGATACATGTTAATTATGGACCCTTGGAGGGAATACTTGTTTGTATTTGCAAGACATTTCTCGGTGAAAGATACTCATGGAAGAAGTAATCCACTTTTATTTCCATAGGGACATGAAGGCCCATTGGTTGGATGTAGCACCCCACTAATTGGAGTCCTTGAAGGATTAACATTGCACTTGGACATGTCTCGGAGACATGAAGAAATGGTTAAATTACCCTCCTATGCCCAAATGTCCTCTTCTTGGAGCATGGAATATTACTTTGAGGGGACGTTTTACCATTTAGGTGCACTTGGTGGTGTTGTGGTTTGAAGCCCCACTCTATTTCCTAATTTAGGGATGGTGTGGAACTCTTCCAACTTGATGTCCTGGCCTTTGGAGTATTTTCCATCGCACATGCCATCTTTGCAGAGGAATTTTATGGGTTAATGTCCCACAATTTGATTATTTTTGGTCATTTTGTAGCCTATGTGGGAAAAAAAGGAAAAATGATATGTCAATTTGTCTTTGTAACTTACGTTTTATGCTAAAATTATGGATTTAATTGTAAAGTGGTCAAACTAGGGCTTGGTTTTCCGCATATAAATATGAGGAAATTCATTTTTCACAAATCATAACTCATCACATGAAAGATAGCTTTATTGGATTGAAATTTTGACCTATTCTTTCTTCTGAAAAATGGATGCAATACTTGTTTAATGGTGCAATAAAGGCTAGCATATTCTCTTCCATGCTTCTTCTTGGAAAATCATTGGGTTTGCTTTGATAAGTAAGGGTTGTGCTTTGATAATTATTTAATTAGGTAAGGAATTTATGTAATTTTGTGTGTTTCTTATTAAATTCAAAGTTATTTTGTTAAAACCTAGGAGGAGTATAAGGGAATACACCCTCTATCAAGGAAATTTCTGCTATTTACATTGAAAGCGCCTAAGAATTGCTACAAGGAGTAAGAGGGTTTACACCCTTGTAGAAAAACATGGCTAAGGTTTATTTTCTCTAGGAAGTAAGAGGGTTTACACCCATGGAATATCATGAAACCTTAATATAAATTGGTTGTGACAAAGAAAGAGACTCCATAACCCAATAGACAAGGCACTAGTTGCATTGGAGATTGTAAAATCCTACATTGATAAGTGTGAAATTTAGTGGTTCAAAACTTTAAACAATAGAGTTTGTTTCTACATGATATTCCCTCTCTTCGATGGTAAGGGCATCATAGTTACCCAAGTGATTGAGCCATTGTTATAACCTATTTTCTACAACCATTAGGGATGATGTAATTGATGCCATCTTTCATTTTACTTGCAATTTAACCAAGGAAATCATTGTTTCATCATTGGAATTGAAAGTGTTTGTCTTGAGATTGATTTTGATCCATTTACTTCTTGATTTCCATGGTTAAATATTGTTGTTGTAGAAAAATTAAGGTATAGCAATACGATTGTCATAAATCTTGCTGATAACTTACTTTTACAACCTTTTATTGTCATCTAGTTCATTGTGCTAAGCATTGGAACATAATCAAAGTTGTATGCTCATTGATTCAATTTCATATGTTAAACTAGATGATATAATTACAACTATTATAACTATCTCACCGCTGATATATTACTATTATATGTTGCAATTTTCGGATAGAAAGGGTTCTTTTTAATTCTCGTCAAGTTCTAGGGCTAGGTTTATCATATTTGGTATTGGTTTTGGTTGTCTAGCAATTTGTTTTACATATACTCTCCATTGGCGACCTTTACTTAACCGATACTAAACCTCCATCAAGATCCTAAAAACCTTCATTGTGACCTATAGGAGTGCTTCATTCTTCTCTTTGGCTTCTCCCTTGCAATCCCGCTAAGGTCACTCAGGAAGCCTCCCTTGTGTTGGACTTGTCTATCACTAAACAAATAATGATATCCATTAAGGTGACAATGACAGGTGTCCCGAATTTTGTCTCACACTTTTTGCTTGGGATTTGATTTTCCCAATCTACAAGATGTGCGATAACACATCCATGATGGGTTGAGGACAAGCACATGAGCTAAAGAGTCAATTGCACAATGGGATCATAATGACATATGTGCAAGCTAAGGTCTGCTAGTATGGGAGTGACAAAGTTCTAGAGTGGATGAAGGAGGGCATGATCTTCTAGGTACAAGGGAGAGCAGAGAGTATGTGTGCTAATATTTGGAGGGGAAATTTACACAAGGATGATGGGATCATAAGGATGAAAGATGAGTCAAAGGCATGCGTCAAGAGAAGAGGAGACAACACTACATCCAAAGGAGGACGGCGAAGTAGAGGTTTGGGTAGGCCAAGAGTTTGAGGAGGAAAGGTGGGTCGCTAAGACTTGGATTCAAGAGGGGGTGAGGGGTTGAGGGGCCCACACCTAGAGAATTTTAAAGACAAAAATTATAGTTACAAGTTCATGGGATGTGGTGGTGTGAGACCTATCCATGGAAAATAAGTGTTCCAAAACTTTCACTAATAGCTAGGTTTTCTTACAAGTATGCATCCTTGTTGAGCATGAGAACATGGAGAGGATCGATACTTGAAAATGATTTAATCTCTAAATGAATTCGTTGGAAGATTATTTTGAGGTACCTGTTGGTGGGAAGTGTTCTCAGTCTCACATAGTTGATGGTTGATTTGGAGTCACCAACTATAGTTATGGATTTAATACCCCAGACCTTGGCTAGTTGGAGTCCTTATCAAAGAACATAGGCCTGAACTTAATTCTTGGTGTCGTACCCTATATTATAGGAGTAAGAAAGCTCCTTGTTTCCTCCTCAACAAAAGATAACCCCAACCGCTCCTGTCCCCTTCTATCTATCCATTCATAAAAAGAGTCATATGCAAGCTTGTTATAAACTATTTATGAAATGTTTTATTATAAAATATGATGAATTTCCTACCATTAAAAAATTGATTGTTTTAAAATCTAATCTAGAACTTTGCAAAAGAACTTTTCTAAGCTTGGCTCAATTTCAATTTCGAGAAAACATTAAACTTAAACGCTCGTTTTGAAGAGGAATTTAGAATTATTGTACGGAAAGAGAAACTCATATTACAATCGCATGAACTGATCCAACAAAGCACACAAATCAAGAGTAATACTAATCATATGATTAGTATGCTAAGTTCGATACTTTTGACCCTCTGTAGATGAAGAGATCGTACAATGCATTGAGATATTTCAATTGTGATTAGATAGACATTGGCATTCGAGAATATATAGATTGAATTACACAAATTTTGAGTTGTAGGAGCTCAAAAATTACACACTCTCAAAACATAGAATGTTTATCAAGGATTTTCATATCGCTTTCATTTCGTGCAGATATGTAATACCGTCGTCGTCAGCAACATATAAAACAATCTTGATGCATATTTCCTTGAGAGACCCATCAAGGAATGTTAAAAGCATACTTTTTAAAAGAATATATAGAGGTGTATATCAAGGCAAAATGATATTCTTAAAAGAAGATTGACACATAACATGTTAAAAGCATACTTTTTAAAAGAATATATAGAGGTGTATATCAAGGCAAAATGATATTGTTAAAAGAAGATTGACACATAACATTATTTAGTTCATATATTTCAAAATTATAATATATATGAACACATAATCTAATTCAATTGGATCTAGTTTATATGGTTGTAAGATGGAGTGTTATTCTTCATACCTAAGTTCTATTCTGGTAAGTTATTCTATAGTTGTGAGCCCACCCTTATTATTGATGATCTTCTTCCCTAAACACATGATCTGATTAATATCTTAATAATTTAAATATATGCTAGAATATAATAATCCATTTAGTATAATAATGCATGTAATGTGATTGAACAATAATATAATGAAATCCATTTATGGGCATCACTCAACCACCATCATCTTTATAATTATTATAATTCATTATTTCTCATAACATCACCATCATCATTATTATCATCAAATATCTTAACCACTACCACTATCATCATCAAATGTCTTATTAATTAAATATATATTAAAATATATACTATCTATTTTAATATATAGACTGATACACACTCTCTTAATATTTTAATAATTCAAAAATACACTATATTATATCATATTATATATATATATATATATATATATATATATATATATATATCCAACAAGAGCTTAACCAAAAACATAATCCCGTTTGTAACGTAGTAAACCTTAGTGATGGACATAAAATTAAACAATATGAGACATTTCGGTGGTTTTGGAGACATTTAATTCATGGCCGCACCATCTATGGTGTATATGCATCGTTAATGCATGGTGACGCTTAAGCTTTGGTCATCTCTAGGCACAATTCTTGGTGTTGTTATTGCTTAAGCTTACCTATTGTCAATGCTTTATAAATGATAAATCGACTCTCTCACTTATTGGTTTTAATTATTCTTTTCATTTCATATATGAAGCGAGTTAAAATTATTCTTTCATTTTACTTTATCTATGAAGTGAGTTAAAATTATCATTTTATTTTATTTTATATGCGAAGTGAGTTTAAAAGTTAATAAATTTAATAAATTATATTTTAATTTCTATTTTCACTTAAGCTTATTTCTTAATAATAATATTGAGTTTATGAAAAAATATATGAAAAAAAATGATTATGTCCACTTATTAATTTATTCAAAGTATTTAAAATTTAATTAAAGAATAAAAGATACCGATTGTATTATTACAACACTTTTTCATAATGATCAAATGATAGCTCTTAGATCCAGGTTAGCTTTTATTTCTAGTCAACCTCTAATCTTATTTTCCAAAATAATTCCGTATAAAATGGGTCTAATGATAAAAGTTCTATAATTAGGAGGAACATTTTTATCCCCACTTTTAAAATTGGTACAATGATGCTTTGATTCTTAGGTTTAGGGAAGCCCTACTTGACTACTCAACTGAATATATTATGTGGATGTGAAGTATGAGCATAGGCACTCCAAATTTTTAGATTTATATTTGGAAGTCTTCAGTGTCCTTATCTTTCCCTTGTGTAAGATTATAAACCCAAAAATCTATGTCTTCTATCGAAAACAAATCTTCCTATGTAAAAAGGGTTTGATTGTTGTCTAAAACATTATGGGATCAAGAGAATCATATTAATTTCTTTAGTTTTACAAGACAAAATTGTCTTCCATAATTTCTTAGGATCTAACTTACATGGGTGCAAAAGATTCTATTTCTTTCTATTTATAGAGTACTTTATTTTTATTCTTTTAATTATGGATTTGTAGCTATTATATTGTAGGATATCATGGAGTGATTAGAATCACCCCTAATGGATTTTCTAGCAATCTTACACTCATTATCATATCAAGGGCTACACACCCTCATAGAAAACTTGTTAATAAAAGTGATGAGGGTTGTCATAAAATTATGATAGAGATTTCATTCATTATTTAAATCCTCCATGAAAATATAATATTTATCTCTTTCTGAAAATCAAGGGATTTTGATTATCATAATTCTCTTCAAAAGGGATTTCATGCATGACAAAGTTTAGGGTTAAGGCTAAATGGCATTCATCAGAGTCAGGTTCATGCACATTAAATATGTCAAAATTTACTATTTGGTTGTATATGGAGATATCATATATCACATAACCTAAGACACTACTACCAATCCCATGAATACAAATGATCTAGTTTGATTTATGCCACTTCATTATACCATTGAAATTAGTAGATCTTGAGAACTATAGAGCGTTATTAGCTTGGCACCAAACAAATTCTCAACCATGTCTTCAAAGTTTCTTTTCTATCTCTTAGCTAAAATAAGGTCCCCATCTAGTGATATAGGATTAGGGTTGGAATCATTTCTTAAGATAATACCATGATTAGTTATTTTTTTAGCATTAAAGTCTCATATAAAGAGGATACTACCTTCATATCTCATACTATAAATATCTTGTTCTAAGCCATTGTAAGAACATTTTTGTCTTGATTGTTTTCTTACAAAAGGTATAATTAATAGCCATGAAGTAACATATTTCTATATAAATCTTATTTCCATTAATACATGCAATCTCCATCCACATGCATTGATGGAGATGGTATTTTTTCTAAAGCCTAATATGAGGAAAAATATTATTTTTTGTGTAACAAGGTATGCCTCCAATCCCTTTGTTGTAGGATATCTTTCTCCATACCAACCATAAGAAAAATCCTTCTATATAAGGGACCTTATATTCTTCATTCTCTTATGTTTCAATAAGAAAAAAAATATCACTTTCCCCAAGGATCTGACTTAACATGGGCCCTTTGCTCCATGGAAAGCAACAATAGTTCCAAGAGATGATTTGGAGTGTCTCAACTTCCTATTTATTATCATCTTTTCGGTATCTATCCCTAATTATAACATTCATAAAAAAGGATAACTGGTGAGTGGAAAACTTATTATGGACTTGAAAATAGTTCTAAATTAGTATACCTTTGGCTATGGGATAACAAGAAAGTCTTCTTTGAGACTCTTGTCACACTTATCATTTTATAAGGTTGTGAAGATTGGGGATGCAATATCTCTAGAGAATAAAAAAGAAATATACATCAAATCAAATGTATTTTATAACTTTTAATCACAAAATTTAAGGAAATGCTTTCGATCATATTCTTCTCATAGAAGCAAGTCCTTCCCCCATTCACAATATGACTATCACTAGTAACTAATGTACAAGAACATGATAAAAAAAATGGAAGAAGAGAGAATTCCTAAGATTGTTTCTAATGGAAATATTAAATGTAAGGAGAATTTGTGGTGTGATAAATAATTAGTCAAAACCACCTATTATTCAAGTAGGTCTTCCATAAAGATATTATTAGGGAATAAAGGAAGAGGTACTTTGTAAAATAATGAAAATATTAAAGGTATATTTATTTTTTGTAAGTAAGTAGTTATTGTATTAATTATGGACAAAATTGACAAGAGAGGAACTATTGTTCCCATCCCAAAGAGGCCATGGAAGTCTCTCAGGATAAAAAAAAGAACAGAATATACCTGCCCTAGAGGGAAAAGTAGGATGTAGAATATATCATGTCTTAAAAACATCAATCCTAGCAGGTCTAGCAGGTCCATATTCACTACTAAAATTTGGTACAGTATCTGAAGATAGATAATAAAAATAAAGACTACAATGTGAGCACCATCAATCATTGATCATGATGAACCTTAGGGAAGGTGGGTCCCTAGTCGTCTTGTTGAGAAACAACATCAGAAGTTTTAGGAGAAGTATGCTTTCCAATTGGAGGAACGAAGGCCCCTCCATGAGGATGAGCAAGCCAAGTAAACACCTTAATCAGATAGACATTCTTATTTTTGAGTGCCTCCAGTCGACCTTTGAGATGGAAGATGTCTTCCTCCTTTGGAAACATACCTAAGGAAACCATCTTTTTTGTATGCTAGTACAATTCTAGAGTACGGAAAAAAAATTAGTTTTTGGTCCTACTGTAACCAATATCATCGATTAATCACCCCACCTAAAATTCTACCTCTTCGTCGTATTTGAATTCAAAAATCAAACAAAATTATTCTTCCATGCCTGACATAGTGTGTTTGGCCTCCTTAGGAAAAAAGTCTTCATAAAATTTTGTTGCATCCATTGCTACCTTAGCTACATGGGATGGCCTCATAGAGGGGAAACAAGGCTTTTGACCATGTGGTGCCATATCCAGAAATATGAGAGAATTAAGAAAGTGTAGCAAACTATGCAAAGAATCAGAGTAAACCCAAATCCACCATATTTGTACAACTACCAAAACATCACCCCAACTATTTATCCTTTACATATATTGATGCAGATCAACAGGGTCTACCAACCTCCCAGTCTATGGATCTTCAAATTCCTCTGAGCTGAAGTGTCTCCTTGGTCCATGCTAGAACATTCAACGCATATAAACCACATGTCCTTTTACAGACTCCACCTATGCGAGAATTAATAGGCTCAAGATCCTCCCACATGACCACCAGTGGTGACCACGCACCTTACCAAAAGGCATTTCTCACTTCGCAATTTTGGGACCTCTATTTCGATTCACTCTGACTCCTCCAATCCTTGAAACTCTGAACTAGGGCTTAACGATCCCTAACTCCTCCCTTCAATTCTTCATTGATGTGACCTCCGGCTATGACCTAGGGCCCAACTCCTAAGCGTTTTGGGACTTTGCGTATTGGGAACTTGTGAAATAGTTCTCTCCCCTTCTCCCAAAATGAAAACTCATGATTACCACTATGTGAGATTGATGGTCCTTAGCTCTTGTGAGCCGACCCTCTAGATTCTTCCTTTACGAATCTGAATTTCACGTTTTGCGAGTCTGGAATTGGACTTCCCTCTTCCTTCTAACTCTCCACTTCCCAATTTATCCTTCTCACAGAAGGGATCAAAGGTCATACATATTCTTGATATCGACAACTACTATCTCTCCTGAGCTTGTGAGTGTCGAGATAATCTCAACCTTTATCCTCCTCAAAGATTTACCAGATCCAATAGCCTACGGAAATCGATGTTTTTCCCTTCAGGAATTTCAACCATCCAACCCGATTTCAATGTTTCCTGGCCAAATAACTTGGTGTCAACCCTTTTGAAATTGACTCCACGAGGTGACTTAAACCTTCATCTTTCCTCTGAACTTTTCCAAGTCTCTATCCCTCCTAAGCTTGATCTTCACTGCAAACTCAAGGATTCTAAGGAATCATGCACACACTCTTTGCGACTTCCACAATAACCTCTGGTTATCTGAAAACTCCAACTCTGCACACTCCTTGCAACAGAAGTCCTTCAACCACTCACCTAGGTTGGAAAATTATAAGACTTTCATCAACCTGTGCACACCTTGAATGACTCTGTACTATACTTTCACTTATGCAAATATAATATCAACACTATCTCTCCTGAGGTTTCTGAGATAAACTCATAACCTTCTCGATGCACTCCTTGCGAACTTTCACCGCACTCCTTGCAAGAATTCTCAAGAAGAGAAACAATTGGAGCTAATACTCTCCTCAAAGACTTCATACATTCAACATGAAATCACATACATATGGCATTGAAACAAATTCATAACAAAGAATGGAAATAAATTGTAAACATACGGTTCAATAGATGCATACAGGAACTAAAATACACCAGAAAATTGGACCAAATCATTCTTATATTAATTCAAGTGCTTATGTACATGGTCTACAACAACGACAACTATCTGCTCATACAAATTCCATAATATATGTTCTTCTTTTTTCTCCTATGCTCTCTCTTGCTCTACAACATCTACAATGAGAATTGACAATACATCTATGAGGGAGTCTTATTGAGTTTTCCCTCCTACAATCTTAAATTATCTTATCAAATTAAGGACTAAAACTACATTAAATTTATTCTAATAAATGTCTGAAACCTACAGATGAGAGCAATGCTCAAGATCTGTATTACAATCCCCAAGACATTAAAAGAAAATACATCCTTCCAACTATTATATTAATGGTTCTTTTTTTGAAACTCAAAAAAATGTCTTCAAAATGTGCGTTGGTGTATATCCAGTTGTCCTCCACTCGCGCTTGTTAACGATGCTCCTGCATCATAATCCTTTGGCTGAAAAAGTCATGGAATCATGTCCATGAGATCCTGCAGTGACTTTCCATGTTTCTAGATATCTTCATCACTCTCCCAACTGGCATCTTCAATCAGGTGTCCCTTCCACTTTACCAAATATTTAAAATATGTCTTGTTTAGTGTCTTCTTACTAACTCTCTGATCAATGATCTTTTCCATCTGGGAATTTTCAACTACAATCATCTATTTCACCCACTGAATTTCCTTTTGATTCTCTTCTCCTCTTGTTTCATCTTCTCTGTAAGGATACAAATATTCTACGTTGAATATGGGTGATATGCCCACATCATCTGCCAATTATATCTCATAAGCATTTTCCTCAAAATTCTGTAAAATCTTGCATGGCCCTATTTTCTTCATCTTCAGTTTATTATATGTTCCCCTTGTGAACCTTTCTTTTTTGAGGTATGCCAAAACTAAATAACCCACTTCAAATTGAAGCTCTCTTCTGTGTTGATTTTCTCTATGCCTGTGTTTCTGGTTGGAATTCTGTAACCTCTCTTTAATCTTACTGTGGAGCTCCTACATCTCTGTGGAAAAATCTTCCACTCCAGCACTCCTTAAATCACTATGCTCTAAGTCTATAAACTCAGATACTCCTCTCTACTTCATTCGATACATTATCTTAAATGGGATCCTTCCTATACTCCTATTAGGTGAGTCATTATATGTAAATTCTGCTTGTGGCAAAATCTGATCCCATTGACTGTGATGTTTAGTTACCAAACTCCTTAATCAGTCCCCCAAACTTCTATTTACTACCTCAGTCTGTCCATCCGTCTAAGGGTGATATGTTGAACTAAAATATAAATTCATCCCCAACTTCTTCCATAGTGTCCTCTAGAAATAACCAACAAATTTGGTATCTCTGTCTAAAACAATACTCTTGGGTAAACCATGATGTCGAGCAAGTTCTTTGAAAAACAGATTTGCAATGTGTGTTGCATCACTAGTTTTTTGGCATGGAATAAAATGTGCCGTTTTGGAAAATCTATCGACTACCACGAATATGGAATCATAACCTCTTTGCGTCTTTGGCAGTCCCAACATAAAATCCATGCTTACTGCATCCCACGACCTCTCTGGTATTGGAAATGGTTGATACAACTCAGTATTCTGTCTTTTCCCCTTTGCGTGCTGGCAGATTCTACATCTTTTGACAAATTTTTGTACATTCATCCTCATTCGTGGCCAATAATACAAATTTTTCAATTGCAAAAATGTTTTTTCGTGGCTAAAATGTCCAACCAATCCCCCACTATAATTTTCCTTCTAAAGGTTTTCTCTCATAGAAATTTTTGGGATACACATTTGAATTCCTTTGAATCACAGTCCATCATGAATTAAATACTCAATACATTGACTTATGTCTCTCAGAACAATATTCTCACATGCTTCATAAGCATCTTTGAAATATGAATCATCTTTGTACATTTTCTTAAGGCTATCAAAAGATAAGCTATTCACTCGAAACTCCTGCAGAATCAAACATTTCCTGCTCAACACATCAACAACCTTGTTAGCATTTCCAAAAATGTGCTTTATAACAAAACTAAAGTTCTGCATGAACTCAATCCATTTTCCATGTTTCTGGTTCAGTTTCTCCTGTCTGGTTATAAACTATAAGGCCTAATTGTCACTATACAAAACAAACTCTTTTGGAACTAAGTAGTGCCTCCATTTCTTTAGTGTCTGTATGACTGCATAAAACTTTTTATCATAAGTGGAGCAATTTCTTTTGGCCTCATTCAGTTTCTTACTAAAGTATGCAACTGGTCTATTATCTTGACTCAAGACTACTCCAATCGCAAATCCACTTGCGTCACATCTTACTTGACATGTCTTACCAAAATATGGTAGAACTAGAACTAGTTGTTCAGTTATCTTCTCCTTCAATTGCTTGAAAAATTTCTTTGCCTCCTCTGTCCAATGAAAAGATTGATGTCTTTTCTTGTCTGTGTCCATCATTGGTGCACAAATTCCTCTAAAATTTCGGATGAACTTCCTGTAAAAACTAGCTAGTCCATGGAAGCTTCTGACTTCAAATATATTCCTTGGCGATGACCATTATTTGATTTCTTTTACCTTCTCTGGATCCATCTTCAACTCATTCGAAGATATCACAAAACCCAAATAAATGAGTTCTGTCTTCATGAAATATGACTTCTTTATATTTATCAGTAGCTTATCTTGCTGCAACCTCCTCATCACTATATTTAAATGCCTCAAATGTTCTTCTTCAATCTTACTGAAGATTATTATATCATCAAGATACACAATCACAAAGTTTCCAATGAAATATTTTAAGACTTCATTCATAAATATCATGAAAGTACTTGGCGCATTCGTCAATACAAATGGCATGAAAATCCATTCATACAGTCCTTAATTCATCTTGAATGTTGTCTTCCATTCATCACCTTCCCTCATTCGAATCTGGTGATATCCACTCTTGAAATTATATTTTGAAAAAAAAAATTCCCCACTCAAGCAATCCATCAAGTCATCCATCCTGGGTAAAGGAAATCAATACATGATGGTGATTTTTTTTATATCCCTCGAGTCTGTACACATTATCCATCAACTATCCTTCTTTGGACAAAACATTGTTGGTACAAAGAACAGACTCAAGCTTTCTCTAATCAATCCTTTGTCCATAAAATCCTGGAATTGCTTCTTGACTTCTTCATTCTTCTGTGACGTCAATCTGTATGCTTCTTTTTTTGGGAAACATTCTCCTAGTATAAGGTCAATGTGATGGCTTATAATTCTAATGGGAGACAACGAACAAGGCAAATCCTCCACCACTATATCAGTGAAATTCTCCAGCAGTTCTTGAATTTCCTCAGGTAGATCATCTATCGAGGTAATAGTCAAGATGACTCTAGGTTTTCTTACAACAACAAACTTCATTTCTTGATATTTCTTGATTTCATCAAGAATTTCCTTCCCACTCATGAGAAGTATAGTATTGATTGCTTCTTCTTTTGCCTTCTTGTCTTCAATTCGAAACAACATATGCGTCCTACCATTCTTCTCCAAGGTGTAAGTATTCTTTCTTTCTTCATGCATAACATTCCTTTCATATTGCCAAGGCTTCCCCAACAAAAGATGACAGACATCCATGGGAATTACATCACATAAAATCTCATCTCTATATCCCCCTATCCTAAATTCAATTAACATTGTTTAGTGATTGTTATCTCATGTCCTTTTTTCAACCACGAAACTTTATATGGGCTTTGATGCGCAAATGTGTCCAATTCCATCTTCACCACCATCTCTGTGGATACTAAATTATCCGTGCTTCATTGTCAACTATCACCTTGCATACCCTATCTTTGGTTTTGCAAGCAGTCCTAAACAAAATGTTCCTCTGGACTGGATTTTCCACTTCCTTCTCTGGTTTCAAGAGAATTTTCTTCATCATCAAGGATATTCCACATTCTGCATCTTCTTCCTCAACATTTTGCCTCTCTTCTTTTAAAATGTGAGCTTCACCTCCTCCATCCCTTTTTCTATCGGGGCATTCCCAAGATTTATGTTCGATCTTTCCATAGAAAAAACACTTTACTGTGCCTCCTCTGCCACTTCCTCTTCCTCTTGATCAAGGAAAGGTGTTCCTATCGGCATATTGTCTCCCTTTTGAACTTCCTCCCCTTTCTGGGTGGTTATGGGGTTTCTTATCTTCATCCTTGGGATTTTGTACTTTGTTGTGGGAAATTGATTTGCCTCTTATTTGACTTCTACCTCTGCCAATTTGACCTTTCTTCCAGGCCAATTTTTCTTCTGCCTTCAGAGCAAATTGATAGGTATCTTCCACATTTCTAATTTTCATCATGCTCATCTCATCCTGAATATCATATCTCAAGCCATTCATATATCTGGCAACCTTTTCATCATCACTCTCATGATGACCTGCTCTGATGTTTAACCTATAAAACTCCTGTGTATACTCCATTGTCATCCCTTTATGTCTAAGATTCTACATTCTTTGAAATATATTGATTTGATAATCTCTGGGTATGAATTTGGATTTCATCTTAGCTACCATTCTATCTGATCTCTTAATTATTTGTTTTCCTTTGCAATGTCTGTCAGCCTGCAGTTCATCCCACCACAGTGTTGCATGTCCTTTGAGTCTAGTGACATTGTGCTTAACTTTGTTATCTTCTTCAACATCCTCATATTCTAAGTATTTGTCTAGAGCTCTAAACCAATATAGAATCTCCTCAACATTGAAGTTGCCTTCATACATCGAGATGTCCAACTTTGCTCTGGAACCTATTCTTGCAACAAATTTAAATAGATGTTCCTCTACAACATCTTCGGCTACAACTTCTTCTACTCCTTCTTCATTCTCTCTTTCTACCTCACTAATATCTCCAGTATCAGGTGTTTGTCTCTGTGTTGTATCCATAGCATCTAATCGAGCATGAAGTTCTATCATTTCCATTTCCATGGCTGGATTGGGTAAAGCTCTTTCTGGACGTCTTCTTGGTGGGATTGTTTCAACCTGTCCACATAGAATTCAAACCACAATTGCATTTTGTCTTCTCTTGCTTACAAAAAACAATAGTTTTAAGCTTTGATACCACCTTACGCATATCCCCACCTCAGAAGGGTCTACCGACCTCTTGGTTTTTGGATCTTTGAATTTCTCTGAGTCGAAGTGACTCCTTGGTCCACGATGGAACCTTCAACACATATAAGCCATAGGTCCTTTTACGAACTCTACCTCTGTGAGCAAGCACCATGCACGAACTCCTCCCACGCAACCACCGAAGGTTACCACGAACCTTACCAAAAGGCATTTTGCAGTTCACGATTTCGAGACCTCTATTTCGATTTGCCCTGACCCCTTCGATCCTGAAAACTCTCAACTAGGGATTAATGATCCCTAACTCCTCCCTTCAATTCTTCGCTAATGTGATTTCAGCTATTAGGAAATTATGAAATAGTTCCCTCCCCTTCTCCTGAAATGTGAACTCGCAATTACCACTATGCCACATCCATGGTCCTTAGCTCCTATGATCCGACACTCCAGATTCTTCCTTCGTGAATCAGAATTTCACGTTTCACAATTTTGGAAGTGGTTTTCCCTCTTCCTTCCAACTCCTGAATTCCTAATTATCCTTCTCACAGAAGGGATCATTGGTTAGACCTCTTCTTGAGATTGAAGAATATTATCTCTCATGATCTTGTGAGTGTTAAAACAATCTCAACTCTTATCATCCTCGCATTTTTACTGGATCCAACGTCCCACAGAAATCAATGTTTTTCCCTTCAAGAATTTCAACCATTCCTCTGGCTCTCAATGTTCCCTGGCCAAAATAACTTGGAGTTAACCCTTATGAAATTGGTTCCACGAGGTGACTTCAACCCTCATATTTCCTCTAAACTTCTCCAAGTCTCTATCCCTCCTGAGCTTGATCCTCGCTGCAAACTCAAGAATTATAAAGAATCCTACACATAATCTTTGCGACTTCCACAATAACCTCTGGTTATCTAACAACTCTAGCTCTGCGCACTCCTTGCGACATAAGTCCTTCAACCACTCACTTGGGTTGAAAATTTCTAAGACTCTCCTCAGCCTGTGCACACCTTACATGGATCTGTACTATACTTTCACTTCTACAAATATAAGATCAACGCTATCTCCCCTTAGGTTTCTGAAATAAAATCATAACCTTGTTGATGCACTCCTTGCAGACTTTCACTACACTCCTTGCAAGAATTCTTAGGAAGAGAAACAATTGAAACTCATACTCTCCTCACAGACTTCATACATTCAACATGAAATCACATACATATGGAATTCAAACAAATGCATAACAGAGACTAGAAATAAACTCTAAACATACCATTCAATAGATGCATACATGAACAAAAATACACAAGGCAATTTGATCAAAGCATTCTTATATTAATTCAAGTGCTTTTTTACATGGTCTACAAAAACAATAATTATCTTCTCATACAACTTTTACAATATTTGTTCTTCTCTTCTCTCCTATGCTCTCTCTTGCTCTGTAACAATTACAATGAGAATTGACAATAAATCTACGAGGGAGTCTTCTTCAGTTTTCCCTCCTACAATATTAAACTATCTTATCGAATTAAAGACTACAACTACTTTACATTTATTCTAATAAATGTCCACAACTGACAGATGAGAACAATGCTCAATATCTGTATTACAATCCTCAATACATTAAAAGCAAATACATCCTTCCAACTATTACATTAATGGTTCTTCTTTTGAAATTCAAAAAATGTCTTCAAAATGTGCGTTGGTGTATATCTAGGTGTCCTCCACTCACGCTTTCTGACGATGCTCCTGCATCATATATGAACTACATCTCATGAACCAACCGACCGAGATTTAATTTCTCATTCTACTCATGAATGTATGAATGATGGGAGTTCTTGGGTGCATCCTCTATATCATGTAGAAGATCACTATATTCAACTAAATGACCCTCTCCATAACTAGTTCTAGTGTCTAATCGAGGAAAGGGTACAATCCTTACATCATTTGATTTATTAGGATTGGATATTCTATCCCACTGAGTGCTTCCAAACTCATCTCGATAACCACCTCCAGCCTCTCACAACTCTAGAAGTAAACCACTAAGAAGCTACATAATGTTCTGACTGGCCATCAAAGAAACATCATCTTCTTCATGAGGCATAAGTGGTGATCACACCTGGTGCTTACGAACTCATCATAATGAATACTACAATCCTTTCTCAACCTCATGTGTACACCACCAGGAAACTTTGTTATGTTTTGATGGGCTAGAGAAGGGATAGATGCATCATGCAACATGATGGTTGCAACCATCTGTTTCTATGGGGTATGCCTCTGCTCCCCCACACCAAACACCCTACTTGATGATATGGGAGGCACCCCATCGGGGGAAATATTAAATAAATATATATATAGATATATTGTAAATAAAAGTTTGTATTTCCTTAAAATATTTTCAAAACAACATACACAACAAAACTTGCCACCTCTACTTCCATACATATGGAAACTAGAACATGTGGTGCTCTGTCAAATTTTTATTTGAGTCTAGTACATGATGCACTTATTACACTTTGTAACAGTCTATCTACAACCATGGTTGTTCTAAATAGAAAAAAAAAATATTAGAATTTAGACTTTAGGGGAACCCGAATTGCCATCATCCTTGGTTACTCACAGAGCAAACACGAAGGGCTAGAATCATATTGGGAACATGTTCTTGGACGGATTTCTTGACAGAGAGTAGAACAGAACATCTAGGCACTGGCAAAGTTTAGTTTGATGGTGAAGTTTCACCACGACATCCCGTTGCATATCAAATATTAATTTCAGATGCTCATGTGAGAGGCACCATGATATGGGTGAAGGTTGGTCAAGATAAACAAGTGGTGGAGATTCATCTTCAGGATGAACCACTTCTTCCTATGTAACGTCAATGGAAAATTATTCCCCAATAGGGAATCAACCCAGGTTTCTGCTCAAGTCCTCTTCTAGGGGAGGATGTCCAAAAGTAAGGGGTGGAGTCAAAATATCCAAAGCAAACAAGAGAAAGGAGTATGTGGGTTCTAGAGGAGGTTCCTAGTGTTATAGGATAAATCAGTAGGTGAGGACACTAACTTATCTCCCTAGATTCACCTATATCTAGAACAAAACACACCAGAACATGATACTTTCCTTAAGTTTTAAATATTGAATTTACTAACTAAAGAGGGATGGGTGACATACCATTTAAATGTCACTTCCTCTTTCCATCACCATCCTAGCTCCGTTCCAATGCTCATACAATGATGAACATGCAAACAAATGCAACCAACCAAAGTGATAGAAACAACATAAACTTAATATAAACCTATGTATGTGATCAAGGAATCATACAATAAAACACAACAAGCTTTATAGGAAAGAATCATA
>JASDQU010103124.1:104334-120981 GCA_032191745.1 Picea mariana
GATGACTATATCAGTGAGAGTAGGGCCGACACAACCTGCTTTTTCCAAGCATTCTTCTAATTTATCAATGTATATGCCAAAAAGGGTAGGGGACAAGGGACAACCTTGTTTGACTTCGATATTGCAATTAAACTCTTTTGACCAGCCCTCAGTGTTTTTAAACTTAGCAATAACGTTCTCATACATCCTTATTGCAGCAGCCCTCAACTGGAGAGACACTTTTATCTCTTCCAACCTATTCCAAAGGTTTTTCCTAGAAACCATGTCAAAAGATTTTCTAAAGTCAAAAAAACAACAAAAAAGATTGGTTTTAGTATTGCGAAACTCCTCTGCAATGATGCTAAAGGTAACAAGATGGTCCACAGTTGAATGATATCTCCTAAACCCGGCCTGGCCTTTAGCTCTTTTACTGTGACTTTCTAGCCAAATGCTAATCTTCTTTTCCAAAATGATTCCATAAAGCTTGGCTAAAATCGGGCTAATCATAATGGTCCTTTAATTAGAGGGAATGTTTTTATCCCCACTTTTAAAAACATGAACAATGAGGCTTTGCATCCAAGGTTTAGGGAAGCCCTGCTTGACTACTAAATTGAAAAGCTTGTGTATGTGAGGGATAAGGATTGACCCTCTGATTTTTTAAATTTCAACTTGGTAGCTAAAATTTTATTAAAAAAACTGATTATTATTTTTTGGAAAGAAGAAATTTAAATAAAAAAAATTAAAATTAAAAAATAAATAAAAAATATCCTCACTTCTCATATTAATAAATATTTTTTATATCTATATACACAAGTAGATATTATGTATCATATAAAATAAGTGATAGCATACTATACTATTCTATGTAATATACACATTTTTTACTTAAAACACTTTGAGGAATTGTGGGATTAATTACATTTCCATTTATACATCTTTATCCCCCTTTATGAGCTTGCCACTTCCACACTATGTAATAGAATTTTTTCCAGGAATATGTTTGCATTGATTTATGTAGTGTCGATCTTTAGAGTTGTAGATATAAATTAAAATATCTAAAATGGTTAGTATTTTATGTCATTTATTTTACTTATCTTATTGTTATGTGTTATAATTAAAAAAAAAAATTGTTAGAATTTTTGTGATTTGTGGGATTGGTCTTTGGTTAAGAAATTGTGATTCAGGCATATTTAAGAAGTCAAAATTGGTATCTAAGTAGTAAAAATTACTCAGGGATCACACTCATCCACATTTTTTAGCGATCGAAAGGATGTTGGAAATTAACCTATTCGATCAAGGGAATTGGGTAGAAAAATTGTGCACGGAAAATATTTTCTACCGCCATCTTGATGGAAAAAACTTTTTTTGGGTTGACTGTTGGAGCTTCTATTGGTCCGACTTGGCTCCTTCATACGTCTTAATCTCATGTTTGACGATTTGGGCTTCAATTCTTGGTTTTTCTTGATAGGACCAAGAAAAAACACCTTGGATATATTTGAATAGGGTCGTGTATGGTTCGATTTCTTGGGATGAATAGTTGGAAAATATAAGGATGTATTCAAAGACACATGGCTTCTATGAAATGTCAATGGGGATAGTTTTGGAAATATTTGTTAAGTTCCCTTTTAACAAAACATCATGTACCATAATGGGAGAGTGGAACCATGGAACATTATCGCTCGCAACATGATTTTAAATTTCTTCCTCTAAGCATTCCAAATCACAGAGAAAAGATGTGTGATGGTGAAAAACCTCCCATAGCATCTCGGGTGAAGCCATGACCTCTAGGATAGATTATTCAGATGGAATTTCAATATCAAAAAATTCGTTGGAACCAGGAAGAGGAGTGATTTCCCAAGAAGACCTTGGGTACCAACCAAACTCCTCAACCCAGAGGGAATCTAAATCAGGGCCAACAGATGATGATTGGATCTCCTGATAGGAAATACCTATTGGGTTAGGTCGCATGGATGCTCCATATGAATCAACATCCTCGAGATGAGGTACAACCGAAGCATCAAAATACCCAAGGGTTCCACCTGCAAATGATGAAATAATGTTGATTGGAGTTATATGTGAAGTAGGAAATGATGGGTAAGGGGGGAAATTCCCATCAACAAAGGCGATTTGAACATCCCTGGACCAATGTGCATATAAGACTTCTAAGTATCAAAGAAAAAGGGTACATTTAACCCCACATTGGATCAAAGTTCTAGGGTACATAATACAAGTTGATCGATTGCCACTATTTTCCCATGATGAGGGAAGCATAGGACCCTAAATACCAATGAGAAAATTGTAGTCATCTCATAAAACCATGTATGCCTGAGTAACAAATTGTACTCAAGAGGTGCATAGACGACTTCTATGGTATCAAATACAATATTTTCACCTAACTCAATAACAAAGGAGGTTATTATTCGATGAAGATGGAACATGTGTTCATCGAACTCTTTCAGTAATGTTGCATATGTGTCAAGATCAGGAGAGCCAAGGACCTTCCAATAATAAATATACATTATTCAAGTTGAGGATCCTTCTTCCACCACTTCTTGGTATATGTTTTTCCCTGTCAATCACATTATGATCTGAAAGGTGAACTGATGGGAGAGTCTATGAGTAACTTGAGTAGAATAGAAAGTTATCAAACTTGACTCTGAGGGATAAACCCCACCTATGGATGACAACAAGGCTTTCCACTACATTGGGAAACTTTGGATAACTTTGAGGGAAGACATGGCACATGGTGCTTGGGCCAAGTCTTTCACAATACTTTAGTTTTTTGCATCTTGTGTTTTTGGATTATTTGTCATGCATCGAAGAATGTTCTTAGGGGGTGAATCATCATGTCAAAGGATGGATTCTCAATCTAAAGAGGGCCACTAGGATGGGACAAATATGCTTATTTTGGCACAACTTGTAAATGCTCGAGAATGTCATATTTTTTGGTATGACTTTGCAAATTATCCATGTGGTCACACATGAAAATAGAATAATTTAAGGAAGACCCCTCCTGATGACGGGTACCTAGCATTCACCCTTGTAGATGAGTAGGATTTTTTGCAACCATATCTTGAGGTTGTGGAGGGAAAGGATGAGTTAATACAATGATATGTTGGGGGGCCTTTTGCTGTGATAAATAGTGATGAATCTCATCCTTCTGGGGACATTGATGAGTAGGGTGGTGCTCCCCAAAAATCATGCAGTGAAACTAACTCTTCTTATTCTCTTTAGTTCCTCCCTCCTTAGTGTTGTAGGTGGGAGTAGTCCATCTCTTAGTGTCAAAATGTTTTTTCTTGTTCCTTTTATTCTTTTCTCCGGGTTGTTGAGGATTCTTCAATTATGTGGACTACACCGAATTTACCTCAGAGGTCTAAGTAGGGACCATTATATTTTGAACACTAGTACAATAATTGGACTTTAGAGACATATGGCTCATCTGATCAACTAACTAGTTTACAAAGACATAGGATACAAAACCAACCACACCATTGACATGGGGTCCTAGGGTTGGATTCCTTGAATTTGTGTATGGCCTAGGAGGATTTGAAATTATGTATAAAATGTACCCTATTGTGAATAAATCAAATCTAAGTGTTCGAAACATAGGATGGCCTACTCCTCGATGGTGACCCCGAACATAGCTATATCTTAGGAAATGGGTGGTAGGAGGGACTTTGTGAACCACTCCATTAGGAATTTTTCCATAATTTGGGTCTTAATTATCATACATACTCATCTCCACTCATGTATATGATCATAAATTTTCAGTGCATTATCTTGATGCGGTGAAGTCAATAGTTTTGTCCCTAACTCATATTGTATGGGAAATTAGTAATGCATTAAGAATGCCATTTCTAGGTCATTGAAGCTTTTGAAGGAACTTACTTTCAATTCAATGTAAGATTTTGCAACAACTTTGGTCAAGGATCTTTGGAAAAGATGCAAACTCACACTAGCATCCATACACAAGTTGGATGAAAAGCATAAGTGGTATGTCACAATCTGTGTGCAAGGGTCCTCTCTTGGATTTATTTTTAACTTAGGGATATCAAATGGAAGCTTGGAAGGTATTATTGGACATAATGGGGCATGTGCAATAGGGTAATTCATCAATTGTGACAAATCACGTAAGTATAATGTTGTCATTAAAGGAAAAAACAATAATGAATACTGGGAGGGACAAGTAGTCTCTGTTTTCCTAGATAAACCTTCCAATCCTCCTATATTTGAAATACTAGAGGGTTGAGGAGTTCCGGAAGAGTAATTTTCCCTGGAAGTGGTGGCACTTCCAGGAGAATGACTGCTCCTAGAACAAAACATTCCCCCAAGGGTAAATGTGGACCCTACAAGAAAAACATTCCCAAAATTAGTCACGAGGAAGAAACCCCTAGGACTGTATGTGTTATGAAAGGGAAAGCCTCTCCATTGTGAAAAATTTCCCCGAAAGGATGGGCCCCTAGGGAAGGGTTTTTTAACCCAAGGAAAGTTGAAACTTCCCAATGTACTAATTTCCCCAACATGAAAAGGTAAAACCCCAAAACCACTATAAATATTACACCCAGAAGGTACCCCAACACTTTATCATGTTGAGACATTGATAGGATTGTAGGATATGGAAGGAAACCAAGGCTCATCCCCCCACCAGAAAACAATATAGAAGTGGGAATCAAAATGGATGCGATGGGTGTAGGAATTCTAGTTATACTAATAGATGGAAAGGATGACATAGTCGTCATCCCCCAGATTGAGGGGCCTCTATAAAAATGTGTGGGCAATGTAGCTCCAATGGTGCTAAGATATGGTAACATAAACATCACGGGGATTCTCCAGAGGGGATTTTCCCTAGTCCCACTTGAATATTGGATTGACGACTCAACCACACTAGACAAAACACTCAGTCTTGACATTGTGGGAGGATGACTAAACAAAGAAAAAGGCTAACTGAAAATTTCCCTTCCTTGGAAAATTAGTGGTGCATCTAGCTCAGTAAAAGGAGGGTTAAAATTTGGTGGAGGATGTTCATATACCACTTCTACTTCATCGAAATTAGTCTGATCAAACAAAATTTGAGGCCTTTAAATTATTTTTCACCTATATTGTACCACTTTATAAGAAGTTTCAACTCCATGATTGGCTCAAGTCCTCATAGTCGACGAGAGTGGTGTGGTGACTCAGCCACAATGAATGTAAGATGAAAAAATTGAATCAAAATTCAACCTAAGGTCGAACTAGACTCGAACTCAAATAGCACACCCCTAATTAATCTAGGAAAATAACAAGAAAACCAATTGGCTCAGGGGGCCTTCAAAAAACAAACCCTATTTGGGAGATGAAGTCCCCACAAGATTGGCCAATGAAGGTATGAGGAGTGGTTATGATGATCTATGTGATACAACCATGACTAATGCAAGCATCCTTTATTAAGGAAAGAACCTGCCATGCGAACTATGATTGTGAATGAACATTTTCTCCAAGTACTATAGACATATCCCACCTATAGTCACCTTTGTGGCTACTTAGGATTGGTCACTAAGAATACAACCTCACAATCAATGATCAGGCGAACAATCATAGGTCCGACCACATGTAAGTGTAGGGTAACTAAGCCCAAATTTTAAAAGTTGTGGCACCAACCAAACCCTTGTATGTATAGCAATCAAATAAATACCACAAACATGAAAACAAACAAAGAGGGGTAAGCTCCCTAATTTCCGCAATGCAACCTCATGCTTAACTCCTATGTTAGAGGAGGCCCTAGAAACACTAGTTCCAAGAACATATTTTTCACTCTTTAATGACTCCTAAGTTTTTCTTTCATGGCCTTGGGGAGTTTACTCTCCAATCTTATTCCAAGTTCCTAAGCCTATCTAATGTTGGTTCACTATAAAATAAAAGTGAATAATAAATTTTATATTACTCATTTTATTTTTATGGTTGTTTCTTAAGTCAAAGGGAAGTAGATGAAACTTTTGGTGATGTTGTGACTCTTGACCCAACTAAGAAAATGCAAATACGACAATGCAATTCCTTCGATTTAATAAAATTTAGTTCTGGGAGAGAAAATAGAATTTTTTTCTTTGTACTTTCAAAAATGAAACCTTAGACACACCAATAAGCCGACAAATAGTTCATATATGAATCTTTTTTCAAGAATCGAATCCTAACTATAAACCAATGCACTCTTTCATTAACGCTTCAAAAGAAGTCAACCATGGAAATATATATATATATATATATATATATTTAAATGAAATGAAAATGTTTCTTAATCTAATTAAGAACACAAATGTGAAAGGAAAAAAAACAAATCAACAATCAGAGGGTAGTGTGATATGGGTAGTGATGCCCCCTAGCACACTCCAATGTCTGCATGGAATCTCAACCCAAAAATCATAAGGAATGAATATTAATAATATAAAACAAAAAAAAATAAGGAAAATCAACCAAAAGTGACTATAAATCACTCAAGAAGAAAATTTTGTATCTCAAAGTTCACAAGAAACACTGTAATGCAATTCTGAAAAGAAGCCCTAAAATGCTTCAAAAGGGATAATTGAAAAAAAAAACAAATTTTTATTTTTCTATTTTATGCCATGTTGATCCAGATTATTTTGAGAATGAAATGAAGGAGGAAATATAACAAGTAATGCACATACATACTTCCATAGACATAGAGATACAATGACACACACTTTTTATTAATGAAGGAAATGTACAAAAACTGTAAAAATACAGAGTGAATGAACTCGCTAGAATGGTGGAATATTTTTTATTAGAAGAGATGTGATGGTTATTATCATTCACAAGAAAATGATTATGTTTACAATGAGGCTCCAAAGGCCTTTTTAACATAAATAAAATATAAAAACCTAACCCCGGAAAATGAAAGGCCAAAACGTTTGTGGGCTCCAATGAGAGTAGTTGATATGTCAACTTCCTTGGGGTGTAAATTTTTCATACAATCTACGTTTCAAGCACATGATAGCTATTTGGAAAGGTCTAGATGAGGATAACACATTTTTTTCAACCTAGAATCTTCCATTGGCTACTTTCTAGCGATTGTCGAGCCCAGAAAATGTCATTTAGGGCCTCAAAACGGCTTTGGAAGTTCAGGACCTCAAAAACCATAGAAAAAATGTTGATGTGGAAACCCATGTTTTGAGCCAATGGAATAGGTTGGTTTCCACCAATTTTCACTTGGATCATTATTCCCCCCCTAGGAATCAATGGTCCCCATTGCGTCAAGTGCCCGTGGAAGATGGGGAATATTTTGTTGAATCTCAACCTTGGTGAAGTTCTTTCCTTGCTAAAGAAGTTGTCCAACTTAGCTTGATAAATGTTTTTATGAACCTGTTGTTGGAGGGGTTGTATTTGTTCAACCAATATAGCTACATGATATACATGATTTTGTGAGGACTCTTTCGGTGAAGGTGCAACATGAAGAATATGAAGGGCTCTGTTATAATATTTCTTGACTGGGCAGTGTGGAGGCACCCTTGTAGGTGAAGCTAGAATGTTTTTGTGCTCTTTTAAATTGTCTTTTATCGAATTTTGTTGAACACAAAGGTGTTAGGATTAGGATGTAGTGGTTTCAGTTTCCTTTTGTTCACCTTCTAATCATATTGTGAAGATCCTAAAATTTTTGGTATGAGAGATTAGTTTGCGGCCCTGTTTTGTGAGGACAATAGTCCAAACTACCTTTGGTATGTTGTATAGATGACCCCCAGAGTAACAATGATGCTACGGGGTCAAAACTCATAAAAAAAATGAAGCTTCCACATAGATGGTTGGCCTATAATAAAATCACAGACTTCCAATGGGGAAACATCACACAATATGCCATCCTTGAAGGGCTTGATGTCATAGTACAATCCACACTGCTAGATGACACAAAGATCTCATCCCTGGTGAAGCCACCTAATGTTGCATGGTTTCTCATGTGGTGTTGTCGAAAAATCCAACTACTTGATGACCTCTACTAAGATGAGGTTCTTTTGGCTTTTGCTATCAACAATGAAATGCAGTGGGGTCCCCTTCACCCACATCTGGCTCCCCCTCCTGAGGTTCTTCTGGCTCCCCCTCCATAGGATCCTCTGGTTCTTCTGGTTGGATTGTTTTGGTTGCAACAATAGCAATGGGTTCTAGATCAATTATATATCTCCTTTTATTATTTTATGAATCTAATTATGAGTTGTGGCTCGCCTCTATTTCTTTGAGCTCGACTACCAATGTTTATTTCAAGAGAAATTCATCGATGGTGTGCCAAGGTATTTTTTGGAAGTTTCACCACTTCCCAGTGTCCTTCTTCATCTTCCTGTAACCCTTATTTTCCTATGGATTGGAGTGGTTGTCTTGAGGTTGTATATTCTTTGAGTTAGGGCTTCCTTTACCATACTTTGGTTGTTGTTGATTTGCACACCCAAATTCTCAATTGTTCTATTGCTTAAATTTATGCTTGATTTCGACAACCTATCGATAAATGACTCCCAGTGATGAGATGTCCAGAAACTCCATTTCGGTTTATATGTAACTATGTAGAGCCCCATGGCATTTTACAGTGAAATTTCGCTTGGAGTCTTTGATATCCATCTTAGTGCACAAGGTATGCAAGGTATTTTTGAACTCTGACACTATTCAGCCCCTCTCTTGATGCAACATGGTCCACTTTATGTACTAGTCATCATAGTTTACCATAAGGTAATATTTCTCCTTGACCGCATCTAAAAGAAAATCCCAAGTGGGCTCAACCCCAAATATTTCAAACTCCTATACAAAATGTTTCTCCCAATAAGTTTATGAGCAATGTTTGACATGAGGGAGCACCATAAGGAGCACAAAGGTGACCTTTTCTTTGTCGAAAAAATTGTGAACGAAGAAATAACCTTCTAGAAGATTTAACAATTTCTCCAAATCATCCACATCGATCTAAACTTCAAATCCAAGAATATCAAAATTAATGTGTTCCTTGAATGGGGAAACATCTCTAAAGCGACTGCTTGATGAATATTCACCTGCTATTGTCGACAATCATTGAATGATTTGGGAAAAATTGTCCAACATCTCGTTCCTCTATTGCGTGTGGGATTCCACAAGCAATAGCTTGATGGGATATTCTTATCCCGCATCTCTCTTCTATTCTACCATGGGAGGCTTCTTGGGCTACTGAGAGTGGTTGTCCTCAAGAGAAACTAGCTCGGGACCCAACTCTCTATACCCTGACCTTGACCGGGCCATGCACTAAGAAAAAACAAGGAGTAGCATGTTCTGACACCACTAATCCATATTAATTTGTGAACGAAATGAAGGATGAAATATTAAAAGTAAATACATAGATATATTTCTAGAAACACAGAGATACAATAATGCACAATTTTTTTTAATTAAATAAATGTACATAAAATATAAAAATATAGAGTGAATAAATACACTAGAATGGTGGTATCTTATCTCTGAGAAGAGATGTTATGGCTACGCTCATTCGTAAGAAGATGATGATGTGTAAAATGAGGCTCCAAAGGAATTTTTAACATAAATAAAATACAAAACACTAACCCTAGAAGATGAGATACAAAAAGGTTTCCAGACCCCGATGAGGGTATTTGATACGTTAAATTCCCAAGGGTGTAATTTTTGCATACAATATTCCATTGTGTTACATGATATCTAGTTGGAAAGGTCTAAACGATAACAACACATTCCATTCAACATAGAATCTACCTTTTTCCACATCTCATGCACTAACGAGTCCAAAAAACATCATTTAGGGCCACAAAATGGCCCTGGAAGTTTAGGACCTGAAAAAACGTAGAAAAATTGCCAATGTGGAAACTCATGTTTTGAGCTAGTGGAATAGGTTGGTGGCCACCGATTTTCAACTGTATCACATGAAAATAATAATTAAAACTAACTTCTAAAAATAAGTTCTAAAGGTTCTCTTTCCCAAAAATAGGGACCCTAGGCATCATATGGAAAAACCGAGAAAACATTTCGTGAAAAATAGTTATTTTTTGCACCCTAGAGGCCTATTTTTGTGGACCCTATTAGGGAAGTCACGAGCCACCCTTCACTTGGAAAGTGTAGATATCATCGCTTGTTGTCCATGTTGTAACCGAGATGATGATTTTTTGTCTCGTCGTGGGTTAGATTACCTACAAAACGCTATGCTCTGCAATTTTTTTGAAAAAGAGATATTTTTTTCAGATCTATCAAATCTTTCTCAGATCTGTTGGGTTCACTTCTGAACTTCACTAGATCTCTAATATATAAATGAAACTATCCAAGAAATGAAAACAATCGACACCAATACAATTCAAAACCAACTTAAAGGAAAATCATGTGACAAAAGGACTGAAACAACGGTAATATAATTAATAGAAAATACCAATAAAATACCTTATGGATTAGACGAACCAATCTACTTTTGAGGGAATGGGTATCTCTACAATTCTGTATTTTATACATATTGTCACATGACCTCTATATTGCAACCCACATTTATGTAGAAAATGTTTTGTTTGTAGAAAAGTATATATTTGTTTGAAACCTGTCAGATATGTCTTAGATCAATCAGATCAATGAGACATGTAGGAGTATATGGAAGAAAAAAAAAATCACAAACAAGAAGAGGATTGATTGGAAAAGAGACCCAAAATAGAGAATATTCTTCCCTGATATGGTTGTTAATTCTATTATGGGAGAAAATATCACAAGGATCTAACTAAGTAAACACACAATCTCCCTAGGATCCGCCTATTGATCCTAGACAAAAAGAGGTTTATATTTCTATGGTGTCCTTTACCTAAGACAAACAATATATTTTACACTAACAAAGGATAGACTAGCATACCTTGTCTCTAAACATTGTTCTTGTATATCATGGGCGTTGTAGCTCTTGAAATGAAACTCTAGCTCCTATTACCTGCTTTCTACACACAATAAAAAAACAACACCAATATCCTACTTCTCTCAGTGTTATAAATCAATAATCTATATTAGATATAACTTGATTTATCATTCAAAACATCAGATCCAAACCATTCATGAATCAAACATAAAACGTTTGGGGGAAAACCAATGATCTATTGATAATCATAAAGAAATTACATCAATATTACATACCTTCGATGATGATGCAATTCTCTTTTGGATCCTTTCTCCTTTCTTCTCCTTGGCTTCTTGATCAAGCCAAACACTCTAATTTTTGGATATTGTGAATAGGAAAATATTCTTTGTAAATGAATAGCATAAAAATACCCATGATTCTCCATGCTCTTCCTCAAGACATGCATTTTTTATATAGTTCCTTGGAAGAGGCTTGGGAGATATTCTAGGTCATATAGAGACCACTAGAGACTTGAATAATCTGAGTTCTTAGGCTCATGCCATAAATACATAACTCATTCCTCACATATCTCTTCATAACTCCACGAATCTAGAAGGTTTGAAAGTTTGTCACTTGTGGAAATATAGATTATGCGTGATGTTTTGGATTACTTAGAGGGGGAGTGAATCAGTAATAGAGAAATTTAATCTTTTTTAACCATAAAATGCAAGTGTTATATAAATGTAGAATTATCATCCAATAGTTGTAGAGTAAATAAACAATGAACAAATGAGCAATAATATACATACATAGTACACCAACGTTTTTTCATGGAAACCCAAAGTGGGAGAANTCCTTTTTTTTCCAGCTGCAACTGGAAGGAGGCTCCAACCTCCTAGTTTCTCAGGCTACAACCTGAGGGAAGCTCCAACTCCCCAATTCTCTAGCTACAACCAGAAGGAGGCGAAAACCCCCTATGTTCTCCGGATATAACCAGAAGGTGTCTACAACCGCATGTCCTTGCCCCATCTAACCACCCTAACGTAGAAGTATAATGATGGAACCATTGTCACACTATCACTATGAGATATACTGATGTAAACATGTACTAATCAACCTACACCAGACAACCTATAATTAACCTATACCATAAACAACAGGTAATCAACTTGTACCATAAACAAGTGCAACAACCATGCACCAACATGTACCTCAACCTGTACCATTAATAGTGCATCAACCATGCACAAATGTGTACCAATCATGCATCAAATACACATAAACTATGACTCATCAATATGTACCAACATCATCAACTATACACCTCATGTATGTTCCAACTCATCAACTACTTGTCTCAACCATGTACCCAACATGTAGCTCAACCAAATGCCCTCATCAATTTCATCTTCGAAATCCAATTTGTAACTCTGTAATAGACCTGGTGTATATGATCACATACCTGCAAACTTTCATTAATTTTAACAACACGAGACTAGAATTTTCATCAAACTTTACTTTGGTCGCACATGGCTAATTTTGGATTAGTCAACAACCCTAACTTGAAATAATCATAACTATGTACTTGTAATGAAAAAAATATATAAAAATAGTACACAATTTTCTTTAGTTTCTTTTATGGAATTCCTCCAGGTTTTACTGCTTGGAACCTCTCAAAAAAGGAGTTATAGAAAAATAGCATATCTTGTTGAATTATGGCTTATTCTAGAGAGCGATATTGTAGAGTGTACCCTGGAAGGAATATTTGTTGTATGGATATGAAAATGGTACACAAAATGCTAAAACCTGTAATCGAACCAATTCATTTGGTATTACTAAATTTGTATATTTTATGAATAAGTTATGACATGTTTACCTGGAACAGATGTTTTAGACTAGTTTCAGGACTAGCCACAAAACCTATTTTCCACAGAGTGTAACTCCAAAAATAAAACAACCCACAAGATGAAATTTTTATCACAAATAATCAGATATGTTTCCTCAACTCCATCTAGGTTTCATGGTCTGAATAATTCTAGAAAATAATTTATTGTTAAAATGGTGAGATGACCTGTAAATAACATACCTTAGAAAGCATCATCAAAAGAATTTATCCTCCCTTGAATTTTGGCCTTCTTTACATCACCTTCCTTATGAAATTTGCCTTAGATATCCTTTGGTTACCTTAGTCACTTATAGATATTGAATAGGCTCAAGTGTAGTTAAAATGAGAGACCCCTGCCTCTTATTGATACTTTTATTTAGCTTCCTCAAGGGGTTACCTTCTAACCATCTTAAACCACTTTCCTTATTTTAGGGCTAACCCACTTCTAACAACTTGTCCACTTAGTAATTTATCCATTAACTTTATTATTTAAATAATTTCTTTTGTATCCACTTTGAATTATAGTACACTCATCACTTCACTTTATTATTTAAATAATTTATTCTTTCCAACCACTTTGACTACTTTGACCTTTTGGGGCTTCTAGATGAGTCATGAGGGTTGTCCAACTTCACATGGCCATAACTCTCTAACCGTGAATATTTATGTGACATTCCACATACCACCAGCAATGGCATGACATGTACTATCCATCTAGAATATTCTTATTTAAATGATTTCTTCTTTGCAACCACTTTTAATACTTTGACCTTTTGGGGCTTCTAGATGACTCATGAGGGTTCTATAACTTCACATGACCATAACTCTATAACCGTGAGGAGTTGTGTGACGTTTCTCATACCACCGAAAATGGCATGACATGTCTTATCCATATAGAATAGTCTTACCTTAAAATATACTAAAACTCATACCATTATACATAAAAAAAAATTGGGTCCATTACCCAAACCTTTGTGCTACTAGAATTCGCTACCATACTTTCTTCAATGGTTGACATCAATGAAAACCAACCCAAATAATCAACAATATCCCCCTTTGGCATTGGTGTCAACACTCTTATGCAATATTGAAGTCATATCATTCATGCTCCCCATGTGACCATTGCTCCCCCTGGAACCATGCCTCTATGTTATTTTTCCAATCATTTACCTTTTCATATGATAAATCCCTCCCCCTTTGTCATAAATGGAAAAGGTATTTTTCCATCTGGGGTTGCTCCCCATCACTGAAATCTTCCTAAAATTGATCTTGCAACTTGAACTATCCTCTTTATGGTGCTTCCTTGTGAAAATCTAAGACATATAAGATAAGAATTCAAAAGCATTCATTTTGGAGTAACAATTACTCCAATTCTCCGATGAATATACTCAAAGGATTCCATTGAAAGAGGTTTTGTAAATATGTTTTCCACTTGTTATTTTGTGCCCACATATTCAACTTTGATGTTCTTCCCTGCAACCTATTCCCGTATAAAGTGATACTTTATTGGAATGTGCTTTGTATTGGAGTTCATCATCGGGTTCTTTGAGATACTGATGATGCTTGTATTATCACAATATATTGGAATGGGCTCATCATACTCAACCTTTATATGTGTCAAAGTTTTTTTCATCCATAGAACCTAAGTACAACATCTTGTTGTTGCAATATGCTCTGTTTTGGTTGTAGATAAAGATATTGATGATTGTATCTTTCTTAGACATGATACTAAACACTCACCCAACTAGACCATTGCTCCATTGGTGCTTCATCAGTCATCAATGCAACCTTCCCAAACTGCATCTGTGTAGGAAATAAGTGATAGACCATTTCCTTTTGGATACCATAATCCAAGTGCTTATGTTCGTTTGAGATATCTGAAAATATTCTTCACATCTAATACATGTGATTCCCTTGGTGATACCTGAAATCATGCAACCTATCCAACTTCTTGTATTACATATGGTCTGGATGTTGTCACATATAGTAAGCTACCAATCATTGACCTATATTGCCTCTGGTCTATAGACTTTGAATCATTATCTTTGCTCAACTTGCAATTGGTTTGGATAGGAGTGGTAACTAGTTTGCAATCTTCCATTTTGAACCTCTTTAGCATTTCTCTGATATACTTATTTTGAAAAATAAAAATTCATTGGTATCTTTGACGTATCTAAAGACCCAGAAAGAAGGATAGTTCACCAACTAATGACATTTTAAATTCATTTTGCATATCTTTTGAAAATTTATGGCCTAACATGACATCATTATTTCCAAAAATAATATGATCAACACAAACTTCAATTAATAAAACACTATCTTGAGTTACCTTGATGTAGATATTGTTTTTCGCACTTCCTTTTCTGAACCCTACTTGCTACATATATTTATCCAATCTATAGTACCATGATCTAAGAGTTTGTTTTAGAGCATACAATGCCTTCTTCAATTTGCACACATAATATGTGTTCTCTAACAACCGAAATCCTTCTAGTTATTAGATGTAGACTTCTTCTTCAAGTTCTCCATTCAGAAAAGTTTATTTCATGTCCATCTTATACACTTTAATATTCTTGAAGCATGCATAAGCTAAAAGAAATAGGATTTCTTCCATTCTAGCAACTGGGGAAAATATCTCTTCAAATTCAATTCCCTCAACTTGTGCATATCCTTTACATACCAATCTATCTTTGTTCCTTGTAACATGTCCATATTAATTAAATTTATTTAAGAAAAACCCACTTTGTGCCAATCACATTCTTATTCTTTGGTCTTGGAAAGAATTCGTAAGTGTCATTCTTCTCTATTTGATCCAATTCTTCATCCATGGCCTTATTCCAAAATTCATCCTTGTTGGCCCCTTCAAAACTGTTTGGTTTAATCGTAGATAAGTGTGCTAGGTGCATTTGTTCTATTGAACAAATTCTTCTTCTAGTCTCAACTTTTGCATCCTTGTTTCCGATAATCTAATATGAAGGATGATTCTTTTGTACACGTTTGCTAGGTGTCTTTGGAGGAACTTGTTTAACTTTCTCTTCTACATCTTTTTGATCATCTTTATCTTACTCTTCTACTTCTTCTTCGTCTTTTGCTTCTTCTTCATAAAGTTGTTCCACTGATTCATTTTCTTCTTCCTTTGATTCTCTTCAACCTGTTTCATCAATTGTTACATTGATGCTTTCCAAAAAAAAATACAATCTCAGATTGTAACACTAGCATGCTTTTCTTGTACTTGAGTAACCAACAAGTAA
The DNA here is from genome assembly GCA_032191745.1 of Picea mariana. NCBI lineage: Eukaryota > Viridiplantae > Streptophyta > Pinopsida > Pinales > Pinaceae > Picea > Picea mariana. The sequence continues at coordinate 120,275 of JASDQU010103124.1, forward strand.
TCATTTTTCCACACGAGAGTCAAACTTTCTCATTCTTCCATATTTTCTTTTGATGTAGCATTTGCTTCCAAATATTCTAAAGTGCATCAAATTTGTTGGTCTTCCTTTCCATAGTTCGTAGGGAGTTTTGTCATTGTTGTTTCTTAGCATTACTCTATTTTGAATGTGAATTGTTGTAAGAAATGCATGTGTCCATAAAATATCTGCCAATTTGGAATCCATTAGCATTGTTCGAGCCATTTCCTATGTAATTAGCATCCATAATGTTACTTTATCTCTAAACCACTCTCTGAACAAATATATGAATCGATGCTATCGTCCCCTATCATATATCTTTCCGAACCTACTAAGTGTTCTTCAAAATCCATATCTATCCATACTTTCCAAGACTCTATTGCACAACTACCCATAATGTTGACCCATTTATTACTCTACTATCATGAAGTCTTAACTACTACAACTATAAAATTGTACTTCTACTAACTGAATTATCTAGATTTGTCTATTCAAACTCTGCAAGCTACTAGAAGGATGGTTCTTTGGTTTGTCACAACTATCGCATAGATTCCCCCTGTCTAATATTCATGTTACCTAGGATTCTCTAAAATGGATGGATCAAAAAAATTCCTTCTTTGATGTGTATTCATCATCATGTTCATTGGTAGATTCATCATCTCCCTAATCTATGACTTTTTTTTTTTTTTTTT
>JASDQU010103124.1:130593-142737 GCA_032191745.1 Picea mariana
ATTTGATTCATGGCCGCACCATCTATGGTGTATATGCATCGTTAATGCATGGTGACGCTTAAGCTTTGGTCATCTCTAGGCACTCCAAAAATTCTTGGTGTTGTTATTGCTTAAGCATACTTATTGTCAATGCTTTATAAAAAAGATAAATCGACTCTCTCACTTATTGGTTTTAATTATTCTTTTCATTTCATATATGAAGTGAGTTAAAATTATTCTTTCATTTTACTTTATCTATGCAGTGAGTTATAATTATCATTTTATTTTATTTTATATCCGAAGTGAGTTTAAAAGTTAATAGATTTAATAAATTATATTTTAATTTCTATTTTCACTTAATCTTATTTTTTACTAATAATATTGAGTTTATGAAAAAATATATGAAAAAAATTGATTATGTCCTCTTATTAATTTATTCAAAATATTTAAAATTTAATTAAATAATAAAAGATACTGATTGTATTATTACAACACCTTTTCATAATGATTATAAACAATTAAATGATAGCTCTTAAATCTAGGTTAGCTTTTATCACTTTTTCTTTAGTTTTCTAGTCAACCTCTAATCTTATTTTCCAAAATAATTCCATATAAAATGGGTCTAATCATAAAAGTTCTATAATTAGAAGGAACATTTTTATCCCCTCTTTTAAAATTGGTATAATGATGCTTTGATTCTTAGGTTTAGGGAAGCCCTACTTGACTACTCAATTCAATATATTATGTGGATGTGAAGTATGAGCATAGGCACTCCAAATTTTTAGATTTATATTTGGAAGTCTTCAATGTCCTTATCTTTCCCTTGTGTAAGATTATGAACCCAAAAATCTATGTCTTCTATCGAAAACAAATCTTCCTATGTAAAAAGGGTTTGATTATTGTCTAAAACATTATGGGATCAAGAGAATCATATTGTTTTCCTTAGTTTTACAAGCCAAAATTTTCTTCCATAATTCTTAGGATCTAACTTACATGGGTGCAAAAGATTCTATTTCTTTCTATTTATAGAGTACTTTATTTTTATTCTTTTAATTATGGATTTGTAGCTATTATATTGTAGGATATCATGGAGTGATTAGAATCACCCCTAATGGATTTTCTAGAAATCTTACACTCATTATCATACCAAGGGTTACACACCCTCATAGAAAACTTGTTAATAAAAGTGGTGAGGGTTGTCATAAAATTATGATAGAGATTTCATTCATTATTTAAATCCTCCATGAAAATATGATATTTATCTTTCTTGAAAATCAAGGGATTTTGATTATCATAATTCTCTTCAAAAGGGATTTCATGCATGGAAAAGTTTAGAGTTAAGGCTAAATGTCATTCATCAGAGTCAGGTTCATGCACATTAAATATGTCAAAATTTACTATTTGGTTGTATATGGAGATACCATATATCACATAATCTAAGACACTACTACCAATCCCATGAATACAAATGATCTAGTTTTATTTGCGCCACTTCATTATACCATTGAAATTAGTAGATCTTGAGAACTATAGAGCGTTATTAGCTTGGCACCAAACAAATTCTCAACCATGTCTTCGAAGTTTATTTTCTATCTGTTAGCTAAAATAAGATCCCCATCTAGTGATATAGGATTAGGGTTGGAATCATTTCTTAAAATAATACAGTGATTAGTTATTTTTTTAGCATTAAAGTCTCATAGAAAGAGGATACTACCTTCATATCTCATACTATAAATATCTTGTTCTAAGCCATTGTAAGAACATTTTTGTCTTGATTGTTTTCTTACAAAAGGTATAATTAATAGGCATGAAGTAACATATTTCTATATAAATCTTATTTCAATTAATACATGCAATCTCCACCCACGTACATTGATGGAGATGGTATTTTTTCTAGAGCCTAATATGAGGAAAAATATTCTTTTTTGTGTAAGAAGGTATGCCTTGAATCCCTTTGTTGCAGGATATCTTGCTCCATACCAACCATAAGAAAAATCCTTCTATATAAGGGACCTTATATTCTTCATTCTCTTATGTTTCAATAATAAAAAAAATATCACTTTCCCCAAGGATCTGATTTAACATGGGCCCTTTTCTCCATGGAAAGCAACAATAGTTCCAAGAGATGATTTGGAGTGTCTCAACTTCCTATTTATTATCATCTTTTCAGTATCTATCCCTAATTATAGCATTGATAAAAAGGATAACTGGTGAGTGGAAATCTTATTATGGACTTGAAAATAGTTCTAAATTAGTATACCTTTGGCTATGGGATAACAAGAAAGTCCTCTTTGAGACTCATGTCACCCTTATCGTCTTATAAGGTTGTAAAGATTGGGGATGCAATATCTCTAGAGAATAAAAAATAAATATACATCAAATCAAATGTATTTTATAACTTTTAATCACAAAATTAAGGAAATGCTTTCTATCATATTCCTCTCATAGAAGCGAGTCCTTCCCCCATTCACAATATGACTATCACTAGTAACTAATGTACAAGAACATGATAAAAAAAATGAAAGAAAAGAGAATTCCTAAGATTGTTTCTAATGGAAATATTAAATGTAAGGAGAATTTGTGGTGTGATAAATAATTAGTCAAAACCACCTATTATTCAAGTAGGTTTTCCATAAATATATTAGGGAATAAAGGAAGAGGTACTTTGTAAAATAATGAAAATATTAAAGGTATATGTATTTTTTGTAAGTAAGTAGTTATTGTATTAATTATGGACAAAATTTACAAGAGAGGAACTATTGTTCCCATCCAAAAGAGGCCATGGAAGTCTCTTAGGATAAAAAAAACCACATAATATACCGACCCTAGAGGGAAAAGTAGGATGCAGAATATATCATGTCTTGAAAACATCAATCTTAGCAGGTCTAGCAGGTCCATATTCACTACTAAAATTTGGTATAGTATCCGAAGCTAGATAATAAAAATAAAGACTATAACGTGAGCACCATCGATCATTGGTCATGAGGAACCTTAGGGAAGGTGGGTCCCTAGTCGTCTCGTTGAGAAACAACATCAGAAGTTTTAGGAGAAGTATGTTTTCCAATTGGAGGAATGAAGGCCCCTCCATGAGGATGAGCAAGCCAAGTAAACACCTTAATTAGATAGACATTCTTATTTTTGAGTGCCTCCAGTCGACCTTTGAGATGGAAGATGTCTTCCTCCTTTGAAAACATACCTAAGGAAACCATCTTTTTTGTATGCTAGTACAATTCCAGGGTACGAAAAAAAATTTATTTTTTGGTCCTACTGTAACCAATATCATGGATTAATCACCCCACCTTAAATTCTACCTCTGCATCGTATTTGAATTCAAAAATCAAACAAACTTCTTCTTCTAGGCCTAACATAGTTTGTTTGGCCTCCTTAGGAAAAAGGTCTTCATAAAATTTTGTTGCATCCATTGCTACCTTAGCTGCATGGGATGGCCTTATAGAGGGGAAATGAGGCTTTTGACCATGTGGTGCCATATCCAGAAATATGAGATAATTAAGAAAGTGTAGCATACTATGCAAAGAATCAGAGTAAACCCAAATCCACCAGATTTGTACAACTACCAAAGCATGACCCCAACTATTTATCCTTTACATATATTGATGCATATCAATAGGGTCTACCGACCTCCCAGTATATGGATCTTTGAATTCCTCTGAGCCAAAGTGTCTCCTTGTTCTACACTAGAAAATTCAATGCATATAAACCACATGTCCTTTTACGAACTCCACCTATGCGAGAAGCACTAGGTGCAAGCTCCTCCCACATGACCACCAGCGGTGACCACACACCTTAACAAAAGGCATTTCTCACTTCACAATTTTGGGACCTCTATTTCGATTCACTCTAACTCCTTTGATCCCTGAAACTCCGAACTAGGGCTTAATGATCCCTAACTCCTCCATTCAATTTATCATTGATGTGACCTTCGGCTGTGACCTGGGGCCCAACACCTGAGTGTTTTGGGACTTTGTGTATTGGGAACTTGTGAAATAGTTCTCTCCCCTTCTCCTGAAATGAAAATTGGCGATTACCACTATGTGATATCGATGGTCCTTAGCTCTTGTGAGCCGATGCTCTAGATTCTTCCTTTGTGAATCCAAATTTCTAGTTTTGGAAGTCTGGAAGTGGACTTCCCTCTTCCTTCTGACTCTCGACTTCCCGATTTATCCTTCTCACAGAAGGGATCAAAGGTCATACATATTCTTGATATCGACAACTACTATCTCTCCTGAGCTTGTGAGTGTCAAGATAATCTCAACCCTTATCCTCCTCGCAGATTTACTGGATCCAACGGCCTATGGAAATCGACTTTTTTCCCTTCAGGAATTTCAACCGTCCATCCCAATCTCAATGTTTCCTGGCCAAATAACTTGGCATCAACCCTTCTGAACTTGACTCCATGAGGTGACTTAGACCTTCATATTTCCTTTGAACTTCTCCATGTCTCTATCCCTCCTGAGCTTGATCCTAGCTGCAAACTCAAGGATTCTAAATAATTATGCACGCACTCTTTGTGACTTCCACAATAACCTCTGGTTATATGAAAACTCCAACTCTGCACACTCCTTGGGACAGAAGTCCTTCAACCAGTCACTTGGGTTGGAAAATTATAAGACTTTCATCAGCCTGTGCACACCTTGCATGACTCTGTACTATACTTGAACTTATGAAAATATAATATCAATGCTATCTCTCCTGAGGTTTCTGAGATAAAATCATAACCTTCTCGACGCACTCCTTGCAAACTTTCACTGTGCTCCTTGTAAGAATTCTCAAGAAGAGAAACAATTGGAGCTCATACTCTCCTCAAAGACTTCATACATTCAACATGAAATCACATACATGTGGCATTGAAACAAATTCATAACAGAGACTGGAAATAAATTGTAAACATACGATTCAATAGATGCATACAAGAACTAACATACACCAGACAATTGGATCAAAGAATTCTTATATTAATTCAAGTGCTTATGTACATGGTCTACAACAACAACAACTATATGCTCATACAAATTCTACAATCTGTGTTCTTCTTTTTTCTCCTATGCTCTCTCTTTCTCTACAACAAATACAATGAGAATTGACAATACATCTATGAGGGAGTATTATTGAGTTTTCCCTCCTACAATCTTAAATTATCTTATCGAATTAAAGACTAAAACTACTTTAAATTTATTTTAATAAATGTCTGAAACCTACAGATGAGAGCAATGCTCAAGATCTGTATTACAATCCCCAAGACATTAAAAGAAAATACATCCTTCCAACTATTATATTCATGGTTCTTCTTTTGAAACTCAAAAAAATGTCTTCAAAATGTGCACTGGTGTATATCCAGTTATCCTCCACTCGCGCTTGTTAACGATGCTCCTGCATCATAATCCTTTGGCTGAAAAAGTCATGGAATCATGTCCATGAGCTCTTGCACTGACTTTCCATGTTGCTGGATATCTTCTTCACTCTCCCAACTGGAATCTTCAATCAGGTGTCCCTTCCACTTTACCAAATATTCAAAATATGTCTTGTTTAGTGTCTTCTTACTAACTCTCTAATCAATGATCTTTTCCATCTACGAATTTTCAACTACAGTCATTTGTTTGACCCACTAAATTTCCTTTTGATTCTCTGCTCCTCTTATTTCATCTTCTCTGTAAGGATACAAATCTCCTACGTTGAATATGGGTGATATGCCCACATTATCTGCCAATTATATCTCATAAGCATTTTCCTGAAAATTTCGTAAAATCTTGCATGGCTCTATCTTCTTCATCTTCAGTTTATTATATGTTCCCCTTGTGAACCTTTCTTTTATGAGGTGTGCCAAAACTAAATCTCCCACTTCAAATTGAAGATCTCTACTGTGTTGATCTTCTCTGTGCCTGTATTCCTGGTTGGAATTCCGTAACCGCTCTTTAATCTTACTGTGGAGCTCTTGCATCTCCGCGGCAAAATTTTCCACTCCAGCACTCCTGAAATCACTATGATCGAAGTCTATAAACTCAGATACTCCTCTCTACTTCATTCCATACATTATATTAAATGGGATCCTTCCTATACTCCTATTAGGTGAGTCATTATATGCAAATTCCGCTTGTGGAAAAATATGATCCCACTGACTGTGATGTTTAGTTACCAAACTCCTGAATAAGTCCCCCAAACTTCTATTTACTACCTCAGTCTGTCCATCNGGTATCTCTGTCTAAAACAATACTCTTGGGTAAACCATGATGTCGAACAAGTTCTTTGAAAAACAGATTTGCAATGTGTGTTGCATCACTGGTTTTTTGGCATGGAATAAAATGTGCCATTTTGGAATATCTAACGACTACCACAAATATGGAATCATAACCTCTTTGCGTCTTTGGCAGTCAAACAAAAAATCCATGCTTACTACATCCCACGGCCTCTCTAGTATTAGAAATGGTTGATACAACCTAGTATTATGTCTTTTCCCCTTTGCGTACTGGTAGATTCTACATATGTTGACAAATTTCCATACATTCATCCTCATTCCTGGCGAATAATAGATATTTTTTAGTTGCGAAAATGTTTTTTCATGGCTAAAATGTCCAACCAATCCCCCACTATGATTTTCCTTCAAAAGGTTTTCTCTCATAGAACTTTTTGGGATACACAATTGATTAACTTAGAATCGCAGTCCATCCTGAATTAAATACTCAATCCATTGGCTTCTGTCTCTCAGAAAAATATTCTCACATGCTTCATAAGCATCTTTGAAATATGAATCATCTTTGTACATTTTCTTAAGGTTATCAAAAACTAAGGCATTCACTCGAAACTCCTGCAGAATCAAACATTTCTTGCTCAATGCATCAACAACCTTGTTAGCATTTCTAGAAATTTTCTTTATAACAAAAGTAAAGTTCTGCATGAGCTCAATCCATTTTCCATGTTTTTAGTTCAGTTTCTCCTGTCTGGTTATAAACTATAAGGCCTGATTGTCGCTATACAAAACAAACTCTTTTGGAACCAAGTAGTGCTTCCATTTCTTCAGTGCCTGTATGACTGCATAAAACTCTTTATCATAAGTGGAGTAATTTCTTTTGGCCTCATTCAATTTGTCACTAAAGTATGCAACTGGTCTATTGTCTTGACTCAAGACTACTCCAATTGCAAATCCACTTGCATCACATCTTACTTGAAATGTCTTACCAAAACCTGGCAGAACCAGAACTGGTTGTTCAGTTATCTTCTCCTTCAACAGCTTGAAAAATTTCTCTTCTTCCTCTATCCAATGAAAAGATTGATGTCTTTTCTTGACCGTGTCCATCATTGGTGCACAAATTCCACTAAAATTTCAGATGAACTTCCTGTAAAAACTGGATAGTCCATGGAAGCTTCTGACTTCAAATATATTCCTTGGCAATGACCATTCTTTGATTTATTTTACCTTCTTAGGATCCATCTTCAACTCATTCAAAGATATCACAAAACCCAAATAAATGAGTTATGTCTTCATGAAATATGACTTCTTCAGATTTACCAGTAGCTTATCTTGTTGCAACCTCCTCATCACTAGAGTTAAATGCCTCAAATGTTCTTCTTCAGTCTTACTGAAGATTATTATATCATCAAGATACACAATCACAAAGTTTTCAATCAAATACTTTTAGACTTCATATATAAATCTCATGAAAGTACTTGGCGCATTCGTCAAGAAAAATGGCATGAAAATCCATTCATACAGTCCTTCATTAATCTTGAATGTTGTCTTCCATTCATCACCTTCCCTCATCCGAATCTGGTGATATCCACTCTTGAAATTATTTTTTGAAAAAACAAATTTCCCACTCAAGCAATCCATCAAGTCATCCATCATGGGTAAAGGAAATCGATACATGATGGTGATTTTTTTTATAGCCCTCGAGTCTGTACACATTCTCCATCAACTATCCTTCTTCAGACTCAACATTGTTGGTACAAAGAACAGACTCAAGATTTCTCTAATCAATCCTTTGTCCATAAAATCCTAGACTTTATTATTGACTTCTTCATTCTCCTACGACGTCAATCTGTATGCTGCCTTTTTTGAGAAAATTTCTCATGGTATAACATCAATGTGATGGATTATACTTATGATGGAGGACAACGAACAAGGCAAATTGTCCACCACTATATCAGTGAAATTCTCCAACAGTTCCTGAAGTTCCTTGGGTAGATCATTTATCAAGGTACTGGTCAAGATGACTCTAGGTTTTCTTACCACAACAAACTTCATTTCTTGATATTTATTGATTTCATTAATAAGTTCCTTCCCACTCATGAGAAGTATAGTATTGATTGCTTCTGCTTTTTCCTTCTTGTCTTCAATTGGAAACAACATATACGTCCTATCATTCTTCTCCAAGATGTAAGTATTCTTTCTTTCATCATGAATAACATTCCTTTCATATTGCCAAGGCCTTCCCAACAAAATATGATAGACATCCATGGGAATTACATCACATAAAATATCATCTCCATATCCCCCTATCTTAAATTCAACTAAACATTGTTTAGTGACTATTACCTCATGTCTTTTTTGCAACCACAAAACTTTATATGGGCTTTGATGTGCAAATGTATCCAATTCCATATTCACCACCATCTCTTTGGATACTAAATTATTCGTGCTTCATTGTCAAATATCACCTTGCATACCCTATCTTTGGTTTTGCAAGCAGTCCTAAACAAAATGTTCCTTTGGACTGGATTTTCCACTTCCTTCTCTGGTTTCAAGAGAATTTTATTCATCATCAAGGATATTCCACATTCTGCATCTTCTTCCTCAACATTTTGCCTCTCTGCTTCTAAAATGTGAGCTTCGCCTCCTCCATCCCTTTTTCTATCGGGGCATGCCCAAGATTTGTGTCTGATATTTCCATAGAAAAAAACACTTTACTGTGCCTCCTCTGCCTCTTCCTCTTCCTCTTGCTCGAGGAAAGGTGTTCCTATCAGCATATTGTGTCCCCTTTGAACTTCCTCCCCTTTCTGGGTGGTTATGGGGTTTCTTATCTTCATCCTTGGGATTTTGTACTCTGTCGTGGGAAATTGATTTGCCTCTTCTTTGACTTCTACCTCTGCCAATTTGACCTTGCTTCCAGGCCATTTTTTCTTCTGCCTTCAAAGCAACTTGATACGTATCTTCCACATTTCTGATTTTCATCATGCTCATCTCATCCTGAATATCATATCTCAGGCCATTCATATATCTGGCGACATTTTCATCATCACTCTCATGATGACCCACTCTGACATTTAACATATAAAACTCCTGTGTATACTCCTTCATTGCCGTCCCTTTCTATCTAAAATTCTGCATTCTTCGAAATATATTGATTTGATAATCTCTGGGTATGAATTTGTCTTTCATCTTAGCTACAATTCTATCCCATATCTTAATTATTTGTTTTCCTTTGCAACGTCTGTCACCCTGCAGTTCATCCCACCACAGTGTTGCATGTCCTTTCAGTCTAGTGACATTGTGTTTAACTTTCTTATCTTCTTTAACATCCTCATATTCTAAGTATTTTTCTAGAGCTCTAAACCAATATAGAATCTCCTCAACATCCAAGTTGCCTTAATACATCGGGATGTCCAACTTTTCTCTGGAACCTATTCTTGCAACAACTTTAAATAGATGTTCCTCTACAACATCTTCGGCTACAACTTCTTCTGCTCCTTCTTTGTTCTCTCTTTCTGCCTCTCTAATATCTCCAGTATCAGGTGTTCGTCTCTGTGTTATATCCATAGCATCTAATCGAGCATGAAGTTCTCTCATTTCCCTTTCCACGGATGGATCGGGTAAAGCTCTTTCTGGACATCTTCTTGGTGGGATTGTTTCAACCTATCCACATAGAATTCAAACCACAATTGTATTTTTTCTTCTCTTGCTTACAAAAAACAATAGTTGTAAGCTTTGATACCAACTTACGCATATCCCCACCTCAAAAGGGTCTACCGACCTCCTGGTCTATAGATCTTTGAATTCCTCTGAGCTGAAGTGACTCCTTATTCCACGTTGGAACCTTCAACACGTATAAGCCACAGGTCCTTTTACGAACTCCGCCTCTACAATCAAGCACCATGCGCGAGCTCCTCCCATGCGACCACCGAAGGTGACCACGTGCCTTTCCAAAAGGCATTTTTCACTTCGCGATTTCAAGACCTCTATTTCGATTCGCCCCGACCCCTTCGATCCTGAAAAATATGAACTAGGTATTAATGATCCCTAACTCCTCCTTTCAATTCTTCGCTAATGTGACCTCCAACTGCGACCTGGAGCCCAACTCCCAAGAATTTAGGGACTTTTCCTATCGGGAAATTGTGAAATAGTTCTCTCCCCTTCTTCTGAAATGTGAACTTGCGATTACCACTATGCCAGATCCATGGTCCTTAGCTCCCATGATCCGACACTCCAGATTCTTCCTTTGTGAATTGAAATTTCATGTTTCACAATTCTGGAAGTGGTTTTCCCTCTTCCTTTCAACTCTCGACTTCCTGATTTATCCTTCACACAGAAGGGATCATCGGTTAGACCTCTTCTTGATATTGACGAATACTATCTCTCTTGAGCTTGCGAGTGTTGAAACACTATCAACTCTTATCGTCCTCGCATTTTTACTGGATCCAACGACCCACAAAAATCAATGTTTTTCCCTTCAAGAATTTCAACTGTTCGTTTGGCTCTCAATGTTTCCTAGCCAAATAACTCGGATTTAACCCTTATGAACTTGGTTCCACAAGGTGACTTCAACCCTCATATTTCCTCTAAACTTCTCCAAGTCTCTATCCCTCCTGAGCTTGATCCTCGCTACAAACTCAAGGATTATAAAAAATACTGCATGCAATCTTTGCGACTTCCACAATAACCTCTGGTTATCTAACAACTCCAGCTCTGTGCATTCCTTGTGACATAAGTCCTTCAACCACTCACTTGGGTTGAAAAATTCTAAGACTCTCCTCAACCTGTGCACACCTTACACGGATCTGTACTATACTTTCACTTCTAAAAATATAAGATCAACGCTATGTCCCCTCAGGTTTCTGAGATAAAATCATAACCTTGTTGACGCACTCCTTGCGGGCTTTCACTACACTCCTTGCAATAATTCTCAAGAAGAGAAACAATTGAAACTCATACTCTCCTCACAGACTTCATACATTCAACATGAAATCACATACATATGGAATTCAAACAAATGCATAACAGAGACCAAAAATAAACTCTAAACATACCATTCAATAGATGCATACATGAACCAAAATACACCAAGCAATTGGATCAAAGCATTCTTATATTAATTCAAGTGCTTTTTTACATGGTCTACAAAAACAACAATTATCTTCTCATACAACTTTTACAATATTTGTTCTTCTCTGCTCTCCTATTCTCTCTCTTGCTCTATAACAATTACAATGAGAATTGACAATACATCTACGAGGGATTCTTCTTGAGTTTTCCCTCCTACAATATTAAACTATCTTATCGAATTAAAGACTACAACTACTTTACATTTATTCTAATAAATGTCCACAATTGACAAATGAGAGAAATGCTCAAGATTTGTATTACAATCCCCAATACATTAAAAGCAAATACATCCTTCCAACTATTACATTAACGGTTCTTCTTTTGAAATTCAAAAAATGTCTTCAAAATGTACGTTGGTGTATATCTAGGTGTCCTCCACTCATGCTTTTTGACAGTGCTCCTGCATCATATATGAACTACAGTCCATGAACCAACCGACCAAGATTTAATTTCTCATTCTACTCATGAATGTATGAATGATGGGAGTTCTTGGGTGCATCCTCTATATCATGTAGAACATCACTATATTCAACTGAATGGCCCTCTCCATAACCAGTTCTAGCATCGAATCGAGGAAAGGGTACAATCCTTACATCATTTGATTCATCAGGATTGGATATTCTATCCCACCGAGTGCTTCCAAACTCATATCCATAACCACCTCTAGCCTGTCACAACTCTATAAGTAAACCACTAAGAAGCTACATAATGTTATGACTGACCATCAAAGAATCATCATCTTCTTCATGAGGCGTAAGTGGTGATCACACCTAGTGCTTACGAACTCATCACAATGAATACTACAATCCTTTCTCAACCTCATATGTAAACCA
>JASDQU010103124.1:144155-165070 GCA_032191745.1 Picea mariana
CTAATAGTATTCACAATCTATCTTGTCAAAGGCAAAACTCAAGACCACTTTAACCAAGCTAATAATTCCAAGCCAAATCTAACTTAGCCCTTCTCCATGAGAGCTCCTCTCCTTTTATAAGTTGAAGAGGATATGGTGAGGAGTTTAGGATGATTCCACTAAATCATGAAAGTGAGTAAGATCCAAACCATTCAGATGCCACCTCACCATGGAAGTTTCTCCTTCTAGAAGATTTGAGAAAACATTCGTTTTCCCACGTGTAGGCATTCTTGCACCTTGCCTATAGAGCAACCTATGAACCTCTCGCAACCCAGCTATGGTGCAACCTACGAGAATCATGCATTCTCGCACCCTTCCTATATAGCAACCTGCGAACTTCCTTTTTTATAGGGTTTTTACAAAGGAAAATGCAACTTCTTTTCTCAGCAAAAGTTTTTATCCCTTCTCTCTTCAGGAACTCAAACCACTGACCCCTCTGAAGGCAACAGATAGGTTTACATCATTAACGGTCATAGGGATGATGAAAATAATGTGTAACACCTGGGGGATTGCTTCCTCAACATATTCCATGGGCCAGTCAACCTTCGTCTATTTTTTGGCAAATCTCGATGGGAATTTCAAAGGAGGGCCAAAAAGGTGATCTTGAGCAGCTGGGGGAATAACTGGTTTGTAAGGAGGTCTAGGACAATGATTTCAAGCAACAAAGTTGTAGTAGGCTAGTCCAACATTCGGTTTTCCCCTTTCTCTGTGTATTGGGAAGGATGGGGTGGAGAAAGAAAACATGAGGGGGAGAGGACACAGAGAGGATGAAAAAATCGAGTGGGAGAGAGAAACCTTAGTAAGAATTTGAACAAAATCCAAAACAATGAAATTATTGTCGATGCTTACCTTCATTTTTGTCTCCTCCTTGATATGTAAGTGCTCAATTAAAACTGATTTGACAATTGGTAGGTGATTCCTATCGGGCTTAGCATGATCCAACTTGCTCTTTCAGGGAGCTATTAATTGAAGCTTCCTACAAAAGCACACCAACATCCCCTTCACTTGTAGGTAGATCATGTGAAATGGAAGGATGGGGGGGAATGGAGCCTGGGGATATTAACTCCCATTTCTACATGGTCGTCAGATGTCACCCCATCCGAGGGAATATTAAAGATATTGTTATGTATAGATTTAAGGAGAATTTGTTGCGTGTTAAATAATTAGATGATATAAAATAAATTAATATACTATAAGGTGGTGATCAACCATAATCTAGAAGATCAAAACTATCTCTCTAAAATAAAGAACGAAATAAACATTGATAAAATAATAGAAAGCACTAACTAGCTCCACAGTGAAACAAGGTGTTATACAATTCCTAAAATGTCACGGATCAAAAGAATTTTTCATCTTTGTAGCAGTAAGAGGGTTGAAGATGAAAAAAAAAATCTCTTAGAATGTCCTTCTACTACCACAATATATCATAATTTCAAAATATTTGTTAAAATAGTGACCTTCCTAATGTTTTAACTCATAAAAAATATCATGATTTAGAAATGGTTCTCTTAAATATTTTTCACCATAATTGTTTACGAACAATGGAGTGAAGTTTGTAAAAAATGTAATAAGAATTGAACTTACACTAATTACGATTTAATGATATTCATTTGAGAAAACATATGGAAATTTCTATAAAGAGTAACTTTGTATTTATCGAACACTTTGGGTATATGATAAATGTTATGTGGGGTATATGTTAAATGTTAATATAAGTAGAGGTAATAATAAAAAATAAAAAAATTGAGGAAATTCAATTCAATTTTTATCTTTTAAATATGGATGAAATTAAATTGGATGTAGGTTTCCACACTCTATCATAATATTAAGAATATTTTCTCGATAAAACTATGTACGAACTTTTGAAACTTCTAACGTTTCGAGTGGACACTCCAACTATCATTAGGAACAATGAAGCTAATAAGTCAGAAAAGAGTACAAAGTTATTTGTATTTAAAGAGGAGGAAAGATGAGTAAAATTTGACGAGGGAGAGTGAAATAAGGGGATGAAAGATGTAACATCCCACTCTTGCGAGCACACTATATTGGATTATTCTTTGAGGACACTTGTGTGCAAGTGATCCAGTTTTAGTATATGGTTGTATGTTCGGTTATGGATTCTTATGATGATGTTGATGGATTAGGATGTTAGGTTATTTGATATTTATGTATTGAAAGATGTTATTCACAAGTTTCCCCTAAGTGTGCAGGACACTTTACAGATTGAGGATGCTGATGGCATCAATGGACCTCCTTGGATTCCTGATCGAGTGAGGGAGTGGATTGTATTGGTTTGAGTATTTTATTTATGCATATGTGGCATATGATCAGGTATATTATGATGTTATTTATGGATCATTTACAATGTTTTGTTAATGGATGTAGGTTGATGATTGCTTGCTAATAATACTCACATTAGGAGTAAAGGGGCCACACAAAACAACCAAATATTGAGGGAGAGTTGTGGCAGCATCCCTATCACAACCTACTAGCGCTCTCGTTGTGGATCCAATTGTAGGTTTACGATTACCTAGTTCGAGAAATCCTCGATGTTGTGAGGGAAGATTGAGACAGTCGCTCACAAATATTCTAATGGGCATGAAATAAGGCAGGGTACTTATTCCTTAGAGGCCCTTAGTCTCTCACAGGGTTTCCTGAATGGAGTATTGACTCCAAGGGCTAGACAACTACCAAAACTAGTCAAAGGCACGTGGAACCCTTGGAGAACATAGTGTGTCTTGAAGAAAACATCACATAATTAAAATTTTAATCAAAGGCGAGTGGCACCCTTGGAGCATGAAGTGCGTCTTGAAGGGCACTTCATGGTATAAAAAAATTGATTCAATGAATCTAAGTGGCCTAGAAAACTTGAGCGAATGTTAAAACTTAAAACTGTGAGCCCCAGCTGAATTAATTAATTGATTAATTAATCAACTAAAGAATGAATTTATTAAGCATAATCCCCAAGGGTCTAGGAGTTTGCAAGTAAATATTTAACTAAGCCTAAGTCTAAGTGACTGAGAATACTAAGAAAACTAAATTTTAAATTAAATGATGAGGGGATGAAATAAATCAAATTAAGAATCAATGAAAATAAAAATAAATTCTAAGGAGTGATTAATACACATGTGCAAGTAAATACTAAATTAGAATTTAAATTGAGAAGGGAATAAAGAAAAAATATCTGTTGGCATAGAAAGGTATCAGTCTAGTCTAACTAAAGAAATTTCCTAAATTTAACACAACTCAGTTTTAGAAAGAAGTCAGTCATTAAAAGGGAAATAAAGGGAATAAAGGAACAAGTAGAAGTGATTTTAGGATGGGTGAGGGAAATTAATATTTAATTTAATTAAATTGTGTATTTATTGGTGCAACCAAGGGAATGGGTGACAAGTGTATGGGGGGACTAATTCCTAATTAATTTAAAAAAAAATGAATTTAGTGTGAAAATGGCAAGTGGTCACTAAGAAAAATTCTATAAAAGAAATGGTTGAGAGGAGGAATGGATCATGACTTTTTGAGTAAGGTTATGCTGCACAAATTCTAACTGGTTTTTCTTGTGAGAGTTGGGATACCCAACTCGAGAGAGAAAGAGAGAGTTGTAGCTCTACCTTGCGAGTGAATCTGGGAGCTAGAGTATTCTCATTGTTGTTGTGCATAGCCCCTTTCCGGATCGGGGGGCTAAGGGGGAAGAAGAGTACCCCTAGTGTTTAATGAAAGGTACCGATGAGTTCTTCATGGTTAGAAAGTGGCGATATATACATAACGCAACCGTGGAAGAACATTTTTACAGTATTCCTCACTGAAATTTGTAATTGCAATAAGTTAAATTTTATATATGGTTTTAGGAATTGTGTAATCCATAAGGGGTTCCTGATATAACATTGATGAAATGTTTTTCTTTTATTTCTATAAATATAGGATCTAAGGAAGGCTTATCAGGTCCATATTAGAGCTCTTAAATTTTGGCTAGAGTCTATTTTCCATAGCATTGTTTCTAAGCTATGTTCACTTAATTTTCACCTTCCAACAAAAAAACAATCATCGATTGCCAGCGTATCAGATCTTGAAAATTATTGTTCCTTCACTTAGATTAAACCCTTTCACATCTACTGGTCCCTTCCTTGGAACACTTCGATGAGGTCCTCATTTAAGTTCTTGAACTGTCCATAGAGTCCATATGTTAGATTAAGAAATGAGCTCCCTCTCCCGCAAATTTTGCGCCCAAAACGTTTCCCTGCATCTTTTTAGAGGGATTTTTCACTGTGTTGTGAGATTGCCTTGCGGTATTACCTAAGAAAATCTATTCGTTTTATAAAATAAATCGTCCGATGATTTTGATTTTTCCTTGAGATCTTACCCTTGAGCTCGTAGCGTTAAGTAAGAGATCTTTCTTTGCATTGGGAAACTGGAGTACCTAGCTCCTTACTCACTCTTAAGCAAAATTTCATTCACCAGACTTGCGTCTTGGCCCTGGAACTTACCCCGCATTTTACATAATTTACTCTGCATTTTCGAGTAGTTTTCACTCAAAAATGACCATACTTACCCTGTGTATTGCATGGGGAGTCTCCAACAATTTCCTTGAAGAACTTTTTATTTCTTATAGAGTTGGTTTTCAACTATTGAATGCACCTTACCAATGAGAATTTTGAGTTGCAATTTCCTCCTCCTCTTAAACGATTTTGGTCAACCRAAGACATGAAGTGTGGGTTGGGTAACCTAACGTTCTKGGCGGWGTATTGAACTTAAGCACACAAATTTTGGATTGGACTTAKGATGCCTTGAACTTCGCAGKGGGTGGAGATTATTGTCTTATCTGACCTCCCACTCTTCAAGRGACACTAGCAAACATGAGATAGATGTTTTTTTCAACAGAGTTTTCTTTAAACGTCCTTTAGGTAATGYTGGAGGGTCGAGTGCACAATCCCATTCTTGTTCCTCTCTTACAGACAAATTCTGTGAGTAGCAGTGACTTCCTATTTTATATAGTTTAAAATATAGAGACAAAAGAGAAGCAATCGGGCTTAGTGAACAAAAGTACTTGTAACGTGGGATGCTTTTAACAACCAGGTTTTTAATTGAATGGAATGATGACAACAACAACAAGAAACCACGATTAACAAAATYTGAGAATGGGATATAAATTCTTCAACAGTGAATTAGGTTTCTTGACCCRGTAATTAAATGAATAGAGATGGTCAACGTTGAYTAGTCGCGCTCAATACCATGACCCTTCTCTACCTTTTTGTTATTAGGTTTCTTGAGCCAGTAATTAAATGAATAGAAATGGTCAACGTTGACTAGTCGCGCTCACTACCATGACCCTTCTCTACCTTTTTGTTGAATGTTTTTATTTTTCATTAGAATAATAAAAGTTATGGTTTTTACTTGTCATCAATGAGAAAAGTTAATGTTCTTATTTGTCATTAGAATGAGAAACGCTAATGTTCTTTTTGGTCTAATAAGAAAAGTAATGTTTTTGTTGTCAGTAGAAATGAGAAAAGTTAATGTTTTTATTGGTCACTAGAATAAGAAAATTTAATGTGTTTGTTTGTCATTAGAAATGAGTAAATTTAATGTTTTTGTTGGTCTCTAGAAATGAGAAAAGCTAATGTTTTTATTTATGAGTATAAATAAGAAAAATTAATGTTTTTATTTGTTATTAGAAATGAGAAATGTTAATGTTTATTCGTCATTAGAATGAGAAAAGTTAAGGTTTTATTCATCAATAGAATTGAGTAAAGTTAATGTTTTTATCAATATAAATGGGTAAGGTCAATGTTTCATTTAGTGATGTCAATACATGTGTTTTGTTGAACATTAATGTACTCATTGGAAGAACTTGATTAGATCTCGAATTGATGCATAGAAATTCCTCCTTCTATGAGAATCTAATAGAACTTAGGTTTTATTGAATGTTAAACCAAACCACTATGGATATTTCACTCCTTTCTTTGTTGAATGAACCCTTAGAATAGTTTTTCGTGAACAAGGATTGTAGTTAGTGTTAAGTTATTAGTGAAATGAGATACCCCATTTAGATTGCAAGTCGAATTGACTATAGACATAATAAGGCTATCCATATCATTCTTGTAGTGCTTGCATAGATAGCGATTAAATAAATGCTAATTACATTCTTAAGGAAGGAAACCATGGATAGTGGGTAAGGGCTGATGTTACTTGATTTCTTAAGGAGAAGGAAATTGGGTTAGATGGTCTTGTCATAGGTTAATTATTGATTCCTATTTGATCGTAACTTAGTATGTGAGTAGTGTAGACACATCATAAGGAGTAGTTGTCGGGATTTACACACTCAACTCATAGAACACTTTTAGTATGGATCGAAGGGTTAAATTTGATTAACAACCATTTTGATACTTGTTCTTTGGGTTGCTCCATTAAAATAATGTTGATATATGATTGATTAAGTATTTATATTCTATTGAACCATTGAAATTACTGTTGATTACTCTTGCGCTTGTAGAATAATGATCAAATAGGATTGTAGGATTGATTAATCTCTTGTAATCTTTTGCTCCACTTTAAAATAAGTTGACTACTCTTGCATCTTGGAATTTATTTGGATGTATGATGGTTCTAGAAATTAGTTAGAATACTTGTGCATCATGAATTAGATGTTGATGCATGATGATAAGTTGATGTTGACCCTTACGCTTGAATAATTGATGTTTAGGTTGATGGATTTGATCTAGTTGATTGTGGCTTGATTATGTTAGTGGGATTTAGACACCTCCTTGTTCCTCAAAACAGTCGCCATCCCTGAGACCTTAAATGGTCAAAATCAATTGGATCCTAGGCCCGAGCATTTCTTATGTGTCCTAGAGGTCCTAACCTTGTAGGGTAAGTTGGGTGGGTAGTCATTTTAATATTCATTATTAGTTGATCATTGTTTATAAATTGCTTCAAGTTGATTGTGATGTGCTAAGTAGTGACACTATTTAGGTTTGTGTGTCACTATCCTTTTTATTGATGCATTGCATGCATATTTATTGATTCCAGTCATGAGTAGATGGTAATTCTTTTACTTATGACGTCATTTATTTTTGCATTGCTATGATTTATATTGTTGATGTTAAATTTCCTAATTCAGATTTTTTTTTTTTTTACCTTTTATGCTTCATTTTCGTAGTTGTAATAGAGGGGTCATTACATATGGTATCAAAGAGGGTTCAACCCTGTGACTTGGGAATCATTAAGGCTTCACATTGTATTAAAACCTTTGATCAATATAATGTCGCTAATTAAAATTGAAATTGTCCATGCTGGTGATCCTAGATAGAGGATGCCTTGCAGATAAACGATGTGGTGTTGGGGAAAGAGGTGTGATACCTCCAATAGCCTCCATGTTGGAGAAGTATAACGCCCATGGAGATGATCAAGTCATTGGATAGGAAAATATTGTTGTGGGCGAGGTGGGGGGGTGTGGTTGGTCTGATGAGGTCCTTCCAGAGAATGTCAGGGGCCTCGATTAACTGACTAGATAGTGATGAGGCCAGGGTGCCTGTACCCTAGAGGATTCACAACGCGCTCTAGCTGGAAGTGGTAGCATTCACAAAAAACTCAAGAAGGTTAAGTTTCCGAGTTCACGTGTGTAACAAACTCTTCTGCCGCCGAGGCCTGGTTGGAGAGCACGACAATTTTCTTTGAAATTCACAACTACACCTCCAACATGAAATTTTGCATTGAGTTCTTTCGGTTTAAAGGGAGTGCTCTTATTTGGTGTAAGACGCTCTTACCTCGACTAAACATGGTCGTTGAAGACAAGTCATGGGAAATGTTTGAGGAGCGGTTCGAGGAGAGGTACCTTGCAAAGGAATTCATTGAGTGCCAACTTAATGAATTCAATCCCTTACGACTAGGTGGTCATACAGTGCCCGAGTATGAGGCCCAATTTTTGGAGCTACCTCAGTATGCTCCACATATGAACACCGAGAATATAAAGGTGAACACATTCATGTTTGGCCTTAACTTCTACATTTGTATGAAGGTGAGGATCCTAATGTCTAATACATTGCTCAAGGATGTCCCGATGTCCCTCATAGTTGAGGAAGAGCTAACCAATGAGGGTCAGGGTAGGAATCCTACAAATCTTGCAAGACCGATGAGACTGACAACATTTGGAGCGAAACACAAATTTAGGCATGTTTAGTAGAACAAACCAGGATCTCAGGATGGTAGGCGAATGAATTCTACTTCGGGGACCAGGAGTACTGGACCAAAGACCAAATGTTGGACCCAGTGAGAGCCACGTTACCAACAATACTATCCAATTGAGAAGGTCATAGCAATGGGGTCGACTAGACACACTACAGTAGGAGTTTTGGGCAAGTCCCACCACATTTTTGCAGCGGTGAAAAAATAACAGGCTGAGCACCTGTCTACTGTGCTTGAGATGTTAGGTACCATCGTTGACCAAACCTTTAGTATTTTTATAGATCCAGGTGCTACAGAGAGATTTATTTTTGGTGCAATGATAAAAATAATTAAGGTAATGGTAGTTGAACAAGACTATTTTCGCTATGTGTAAATGGCTTTGGGAGCCAAGCAGAAGGTTGGAGGAAGAGTTTTAGACTCTAGCCTCAACTTGGGAGATTCCATAATCAAGGACATCCTGTACATCATGATATTCATATCTTATGACATTGTGATCAGTATGGAATGGTTGGAATCATATGATGCGATACTCAATTGTAAGACGAAATAGTTTAGTTTGATAGATGATGAGGGGCAGGGACAAGTGATTGTAGGAAGAAACCAGGGAGTTTCCTTAAGGTTCATTTCTTCCCTACATCTACGGAATATCATGTGCAAGAGATGCATGTTATATGCAATCCTAGTGATGAAAGACATGGGTGTGGTGGAAGGATTATAAAACCTTCTGGTAGTAGGAGAGTTTGCGGATGTGTTCCCAGAAGAGTTACCGGGTCTGTCACCCAAAAAAGACCTAGAATTTACCGTCGACTTAAAACCTGGAATTGAACCGATATCAAGAATGCCTTATCAGATGTCAATGTCTAGGTTGTAGGATTTGAAAATGCAACTAAAGAATTTATTGGACCTAGGACTTATACGTCCAAGTGTGTATCCTTTGGGTGAACATTTTATTTTCATATGGAAGAAGGATGGGTTATGGAGACTCTATATTGACTACCATCAATTAAACAAGGCAACGATCAAGAACCAATATACGTTGACAGGAATAGAAAAATTCTTTGACCAAATGAAAGGCGCAACGGTGTTTTCGAATAACAACTTGATATCAGGATGTCACCAGTTACGGATCAAACAGGAAGATATTCCTAAGACAACATTCAAGACAAGGTTCAAGCATTATGAGTTTACCATTTTCCCGCATGGACTGACAAACACCCAAGGGGTATTCATGAGCTTGATGAATGGGGTGTTCCATGAATACTTGGACAAGTTTGTTCAAGTATTCATTGACGATATATTGATATATTCTCGGATTATGAAAGAACATGAAGATCATTTGCGCTTGGTACTATAGTGTTTACGAGAGAAGAAATTATACAGGAATGTGACGAAATGATCTTTTCATCAATCGAGGATTCATTATTTGGGGAATGTTATCTCCGATGAAGGCATCACTATTGATCCAGTGAAGGTTGAAGCTGTTATGGAATGGCTTGTGTCGACAAATGTATTAGAAGTACGTAGCTTCATGGTCTTAGCAGGATATTATCGATGGTTCTTCAAAGGTTTTTTGAAGAAATCTGATTACAGAATTGCAAAAGAAAAACAAGGAGTTTGTATGGAAAGAGAAATGCGCAGAAGCATTTGGAAGGCTCAAGGAGATATCGATGACAATGTTGATACTAAAAGTCCCCAACATGGACAAGGACTGCTTGTTATGAACAGATGCATACAAGAAATGCCTAGTCTAATTCTTAATACAAGACAGTCAAGTGATCACTTACATCTCTATGAAATTAAGAAAACATGAGGAGAACTGTGTGACACACGATTTTGAGTATTTGGCCATTGTCTATGCCTTGAGAGTGTGAAGAAGCTACCTTATTGGATGGAAATAAGAACTGAAAATAGACCAYTGTGGTTTGTAGTGCATTTTTATGCAAAGTGACATGAATGCACGACAAAGGCGTTGGTCAAAAATGCTTAGTGAGTACGATTTTGAGATTACCTACATAAAAKAAACAATGAACAGAGTGGCAGATGCGTTTAGTTGAAGACCATGCATATTTTCAGTGATAACTCTTCAGACAAATCTTCAAGAAAATATTCTAACTGTACAATGCTACGAGGAATAGTATAAAGAGGTTACAAAAAATATCGGACGAGACACCATGTTGGTACCTAGGTCTAAAGGACATACTTTGAAAAACAATGGATTATGAGGTATAATAACCAGATTTACGTACCTCCTCACGATGAGTTGAGAAATTTGATCTTAAACAAAATTCATAGAGCACTGTATATGGCTCATCTAGGAGTCACAAAGATGAAGGAAAACCTTATACCCTTATTATTATGGAAAGGAATGAAGGCAAACATAGTCAACTATGTGGCGAGATGTTTAGAATGCCAACAAGTGAAGGCTAAACATAGACATTGGATAGGAGTACTACAACCACACTCTATTCCATAATCAAAATGGGAGGTCATTTATATGGACTTTATTGTAGGATTTCCACTCACAGAAAGTAGGAACAACTCAATTTTTATCATAGTTGAGACTCTAACGAAGAGTGCACATTTTATCCCTATGCATACGATGTATCAAGTGCCAGAAATAGCTAGATTTTTTATCAGTGAGATTGTGAAATTGCATGGAATGCCTAAAAGCATCATATTAGATCAAGGATATGTGTTTATAGGGCCATTTTGGACTATTTTCCAAGAGGCCTTGGGAAACCAACTTAACTTTYGTACAACATATCACCCGAAGATAGATGGGTAGACAGAAAGAACGAACCAAATATCTAAAGACATGTTGTGTATGGACGTGAGGGACCAAGAGAAGCGTTGGGAATAGCTATTGCCACCTGTAGAGTTTGTGTCCAAAAAAAACTATCAAAGCACCATTAAGATGGCGCCATTCAAGTTTCTTTAAGGGTGAATGTTTCAGATGCCTTTGAGCTAGGATTGACTTGAAGATAGGGTCGAAGGAGGACCAGAAGTGATCCAAGAAATGTAAGAGAAAATTAAAATGATAAGACAAAGTATTAAAGAAGAGAAAGATCCAAAAAAGATTTATGTCGATGCACATCGCGTTGACCATAGTTATGAAGTTGGTGATCGAGTATTCTTGCGGGTCAAACCACACAAGAGTTTGATCAAGTTTGGAAAGGGTGCTAAACTCTCTCCTAGGTTTGTGGGACCTTTTGAAGTCGTGGAAAAGAAAGGGAACATGGCCTATCGACTAGCCTTTCCTAATTCTTGAGGTGTATGCATGATGTTTTTCATGTGTCTATTTGAGACATTATGTTAGTGATCCTACACATGTAATTTACTTAATTTCCTTGTAGGCGTCAGACGAGGGTGCGCTCATGGTGGAGCCAATCCACATTCTAAACAAACACATTCAACATCTATGACATTGAACTATCAATCAGGTCAAGGTCCAGTGGGACAATTATAGTTCGTACTCGACTACCTGGGAGGACGCATATGATATGCGCTAGCAGTTACTAAATTTATTTGATAGTTAGACATATAGATCTTGTTAGATGATTTATTTACTGCATTTTATATACTGTACAACTTCGGGACGAAGTTTAAAACAAGAGGGGGTGTATGTAACATCCTACTCTTGTGAGAACATGATATTGACTTATTCTTTGAGGACACTTTTGTGCAAATGATCCAGTTTTAGTATATGGATTTATGTTCTCTTATGGATTCTTATGATGATGTTGATGGATTATGATGTTAGGTGATTTGATATCTATGTATTGACAGCTATTATTGATGATTTTTCTTGAGTTTGTAGGAAAATTGACATATTGAGCATGCTGATGGCATCATTGGACCTCCTTGGACTCAGGATAAAGTCATGGAGTGGATTGTATTGGTTTCAGTATTTTATTTATGCATATGTGGCATATGATCAGGTATATTATGATTTTATTTATGGATCATTGACATTGTTTTATTGATGAATGCAAGATGGCAATTTCCTGCTAATCAAACTCACATTAAGAGTAAAGGGGCCATGAAAAACAACCAGATATCGAGGGAGAGGTGTGGCAACAACCCTGTCACAACCTACTAGAACTTCCACTGTGGCTTGAATTGTAAGTTAATGATTACCTAGTTTGAGAGATCCACGATGACGTGAGGGTAGACTAAGATAGTCGCTCACAAAGATTCTAAGGGGTGCGCAATAAGGAAGGGTCCTTATTTCTTAGAGGCCCTTAGTCTCTCACAAGTTCGCCTGAATGGATTATTGACCCCAAGAGTTTGACAACTACCAAAACCAATCAAAGGTGAGTGGCACTGTTGGAGAACATAGTGCATCTTGAAGGGCACGTTGCGTAATTAAAATTTGAATCAAAGGCAAGTGGAACCCTTAGATCACAGAGTGCTTCTTGAAGGGCATGTTGTGGTATAAAAAAAATTCAGTCAATGAATCTAGGTGGCCTAGAAATATTGATCAAATGTTAAACCTTAAAACCTCGAGCACATGTTGAATTAATTAATTGATTAATTAATTAACTAAAGAATGAATTTATTAAGAATAATCCCTAAGTGTCTACGTGTTTGCAAATAAATATTTAACTAAGCCTACGTTTAAGTGAGTGAAAAGAATAAAAAAACTAAATTTTAAATTAAATTATGAGGGGGCGAAATAAATCAATTTAAGAATCAATGAAAATAAAAATAAATCCTAAGGAGTGATTAATACACATGTGGAAGTAAATACTAAATTAGAATTTAACTTGAGAAGGGAATAAAGCATAAAGATGTCTTTGCATAGAAAGCTATCTAGTCTAGTCTAACTAAAGAACTTTCATAAATTTAACACAACTAAGTTTTAGAAAGGTGTCAATCATTAAAAGGGAAATAAAGGGAGTAAAGGGACAACTAGGGGTGATTTTAGGAGCGCTTTTAGGATGGGTGAGGGAAATTGACATTTAATTTAACTAAGTTGTGGATTTATTAGGGAGACTAAGGGAACATGTGACATGTGTATGGGGGGAGTAATTTCTAATTAATTAAAAAAAATGAATTTAATGTGCAAATGGAAGGTGGTCACTAAGAATTTTTTTATAAAAGAAAGGCTGAGAGAAGGAACTGATCATGAGTGGTTTGAGTAAGCTTGTGCTGCAGAAATTCTGATTGGTTGTTCTTGTGAGAGTTGGAATACTCAACTTGAGAGAGAGAGAGAGTGGTAGCTCTACCTTGCAAGGCGATATGGGAGCTAGAGTATTCTGGTTGTGGTTGTGTGTGGCCCCTTTACGGATCGAGGGGCTACGGAGGAGGAAGAGTACCCCTAGCATTGCCTGGGAGGTACCGATCAAGTCTTCCCCGTTAGCAAGTGGGAATTTGGATGGAGCATAAGCACAAAAGAATATATTTGACTTCATCGCCTTTGGTTAAGGTATTACTCACTGAAATTTGTAATTACAATAAGTTAAATTTTATATATGGTTTTAGGAATTGCATAATCCGTAAAGAGTTCCTGATATAGCATTAATGAAATGTTTTTTATTCATTTTTGTAAATCTAGGATGTAAAGAAGGGTTATCAGATCCATCTTAGAACTCTTAAATTTTGGCTAGAGTTTATTGTCTGAAACATTGTTCGTAAGCTCTGTTCACTTAATTTTGAAATTTCAACCAAAAAAAAAAAATTGATGGATTGCTAGTGTATCAGATCTTGAAATATATTTTGGCTTCACTTAGATTAAACCCCTATGCATATATTTTTCCCTTCATTGGAGCGCTTTGCCTAGGTCCTCATTTAAGTTATTAAATTATCCATAGAGTATGTATGCTAGATTTATAAATGAGATCCCTCTTCTATAACTTTTGCACCCAACAATTTTTCCTGCGCTTTTTAGAGGGATTTTTCCCTGTGTTGTGAGGTCGCCTTGCGGTCTTACCCAAGCGAATCTCTGCATTTTTATAAAAGAAATCGCCCAACAATTTTTATTTTTCCTTGATATATTTCCCTTGAGCTCTCAATGTTAAGTAAGAAATCTTGCTCTGCGTTGGGCAACTAGATTACCCAGCCCCTTCCTCACTATTAAGCTACAAATTTCCTTGAGGAAAACCAACCATTCCATTCACCATCCTTGCGTCTTGGGCCTAGAAATTACCCCATGTTTTACATAACTTACTCTGCATTTTCCGGTAGTTTTCACTCAACAATGACGATACTTACCTTCTGTATTGCATGGGGAGTCTCCAATGATTTCCCTTGGGTGATTTTATTTCTTATAGAGTTGGTTGTCCACTGTCGAATGCACCCTACCAGTGAGAATTCTAAGCTATGTTTTCCTCCTTCTCCTATACGATTTTGGTGAACCAAAAACATGAAGTGCGAGTTGGGTAAGCTCGCATTCTGGGTGGAATATTGAACTTGAGTACGCATCTTCCGGATTGGACTGATGATGCCTTGAACTTCGCAGGGGGCGAATATTATGGTGTTATCCGACCTCCCTCTCTTCAAGAGACACTGGAAAACAAGAGCGAGATGTGTTTTTCACCAAAACATTTATTTAAACATCCTTTAGGTAATGTTGGAGGGTTGAGTGCGCAAACCCATTCTTGTTCCTCTCTTATATAAAAATACTTTGAGTAGTAGCGACTTCCTATTTTAGATATTTTAAAAATATAGAGAAAAAAGAGAAGCAGTTGGGCTTAGTGGACAAAAGGACTTGTAACGTGGAATGATTTTAAAAGCCAGGTTTTTAATTGATAGGAATGATGAAAATATCGGAAAGAAACCATGATTAACAAAATATGAGAATGGGACATAAATTATTCAACAGTAAATGAGCATTCTTGACCCAATAATTAAGTGAATAGAGATGGTCAGAGTTGACTAGTTGCGCTCACTACCATGAACCTTCTCTACATTTTTTATCAATGTTTTTATTTGTCATTAGAATAAGACAATTTATGGTTTTTATTTGTCACCAGAATGAAAAAAGTCAAGGTTTTTATTTGTCATTAGAATGAGAAGAGTTAATGTTTTTGTTGGTCTCTAGAAATGAGAAAAGTAATATTTTTGTTGTCAGAAGAAATGAGAAAAGTTAATGTTTTTATTGGTCATTAGAATAAGAAAAGTTAATTTGTTTATTTCTCATTAGAAATTAGTAAAGTTAATGCTTTTGTTGATCTCTAGAAATGAGAAAAATTAATGTTTTTATTTTTGAGTAGAAATGAGAAAAATTAATGTTTTTTATTTGTCATTAGAAATGATAAAGGTTAATGTTTATTCCTCATTAGAACGAGAAAAGTTAAGGTTTTTGTTCATCAATATAACTGAGTGAAGTTAATGTTTTTTCCAATACAAATGGGTAAGGTCAATGTTTCATTTAGCGATGTCAGTAGATGTGTTTTGTTCAACATTAATGTCCTCATTCGAAGAACTTGATTACATCTCAAACTGGTGCATAGAAATTTCTCCTTCTATGAGAATCTATTAGAACTTAGGTTTTAATGAATGTTAAACCTCCCCACTATAGATATTTCACTCTTTTCTTCGTTCAATGAACCCTTAGAATAGTTGGTCGTGAACAAGGATTGGAGTTAGTGTTAAGTTATCAGTAAAATGTAATACCCCACTTAGATCACAAGTTGAATTGACTATGAACTTAATAAGGTTATCCATATAATTCTTATAGTTCTTGCATAGATAATGATTAAATAAATTATAATTACATTCTTAAGGAAGGAAACCATGGATAGTGGGTAATTGTTGATGTTACTTAAGGTTTTAAGGAGAACGTAATTGGGTTGGATGGACTTGTCATAGCTTAATTATTGATTCCTATTTGATCTTAACTTAGTATGTGAGTAGTGTAGACACATCATAAGGAGTAGTTGTTGGGATTTACACACTCAACTCATAGAATGCTTTCAGTATGGATCGAAGGGTTAAAATTTCTTAACGACCATTGTGATACTTGTTCTTTGGGTTGCTCCATTAAAATAATGTTGATATATCATTGATTAAGTATTTATATTCTATTGAACCATTGAAATCGTTGTTTATTACTCTTGCACCTGTAGAATAATGATGAAACATGATTGATTAAGCCCTTGTAATATTTTGCACCATTTAAAATCAGTTGACTACTCTTGCATCTTTGAATTTATGTGGATGTATGATGGTTCTAGAAATTAGTTAAAATACTTCTGTGTCATGAATTAGATGTTGATGCATGATGATAAGTTTATGTTGACCCTTACACTTGAATAATTGATGTTTAGGTTGATCGATTTGATCTAGTTGATTGTGGATTGATTGTGTTAGTAGGATTTAGACACCTCCTTGTTCCTCAAAACAACCGCCAGCCCTGAGGCCTTAAATGGTCAAAATCAATTGGATCCTAGGCTTGAGCATTGCTTATGTGTCCTGGAGGTCCTAACCTTGTAGGGTAGGTTGGGTGGGTAGTCATTTTAATATTCATTATCTGTTTGATCATTGTTTATAAATTACTTCAAGTTGATTGTGATGTGCTAAGCAGCGACACTATTTATGTTTGTGTGTCACTATCCTTTTTGTTGATGTGTTGAATGTGTCTTTATTGATTTAAATCATGATTAGATGGTTGTTCTTTTACTTATGACATCATTTATTTTTTCATTGCTATGATATATATTGTTGACGTTAAATATCCTAATGCAGAAAAAAAAAAAAAATTACCTTTTATGCGTCGCTTCCCTAGTGGCAATGGATGGGTCATTACACATGGTATCAGAGAGGGTTCAACCCTGCAACCTAGGAATCATTAAGGATTCACATTGTATTAGAATCTTTGATCAATATAATATTGTTAATTAAAATTGAAATTTTCCATGCTGGTGATCCTAGATAGAGGATGCCTTGGAGATAGATGATGTTATGTTAGGGAAAGAGGTGCGACACATCCAGTAGCCTCCACGTTGGAGAACTCTAACCCCCNAAGGATTCACATTGTATTAGAATCTTTGATCAATATAATATTGTTAATTAAAATTGAAATTTTCCATGCTGGTGATCCTAGATAGAGGATGCCTTGGAGATAGATGATGTTATGTTGGGGAAAGAGGTGCGACACATCCAGTAGCCTCCACGTTGGAGAACTCTAACCCCCATGGAGAATATAAAGTCATTGGATAGGAGAGGATTGTTATGGGGGGGGGATGTGGTTGGTCTGACGAGGTCCTTCCAGAGAATGTCAGGGGCCTCGATTAATCGACTAGATAGAGATGAGGCTAGGGTCCTTGTACATTAGAGGATTCACAATTCTCTAGCTGGAAGTAGTAGCATTCACATAAAACTTGAGAAGGTTAAGATTACGAGCTCATGGGTGTAACAGATGGTTCTGTCGCCGAGGATTGGTTGGATAACATGGCGATGTGCTTTGCACTTCGCGATTACAGCTCCACCATGAAATTTTTCTTGGAGGTATTTCGGTTTAAAGGCAACACTCTTCTATGGTGGAAGACGCTCCTACCTCAACTAAACATCGTTGTCGAAGATGTGTCATGGGAAATTTTTGAGGAACAGTTCCGGGAGAGGTACCTTGCAGAGGAATTCATTGAGTGCCAACTCAATGAATTCAATACCTTACGACTGGGTGGTCATACGGTGCCCAAGTATGAGGCCCAATTTTCGGAGCTACTTCCGTATGCTCCACATCTGAACACCGAGAAGCTAAAGTTCAACACATTTGTGTTCGGCCTTAACTTTTGCATTTGTATGAAGGTGAGGATCCTAATGTCTTAGACAATTCTCGAGGAAGCCTCGAAGTCCCTCATATTTGAGGAAGAGCTAACCAATGGGGGTAAGGGTAGGACTCCTACAACTCCTGGAAGACTGATGGGACATACGACATCTGGAGCACAACAACAATTTAGGCATGTTCAATAGAATAGACTCGGATCTCAGGATGTTAAGACAACGACTTCTACTTCGGGGACCAGGGGTATTGGACTGAGTACCAAATGTTGGACCTGGGGATAGCCACATTACCAACAAGACTATCTAGTTGAGAAGGCCATAGTGGCGGGGTCGACTTGACACACTACAGTAGGAGATTTGGGCAAGTCCCACTGGATCTATGCAGTGATGAATAACCTCTAGGCCAAGCACTTGTCTATTGTGCTCAAGACGTTAGGTACCATCATTGACCAAAACTTTAGTATTTTTATAGCTCCAGGTGCTACAGAGATATTTATTTCTGGTGCAATGCTAAAAATAATTAATGTAAAGGTAGTCGAACAAGATGATTTTAGCTACGTGGAAATGGCTTTGGGAGCCAGGTAGAAAGTTGGAGGAAGAGTTACAGACTATAACCTCAACTTCGGATATTTTGTAATGAAGGACAACTTGTACATCACGATAGTCAGATCTTATGACATCGTGATCATTATGGACTGGTTGGAATCATATGATGTAATACTCAATTGTAAGACAAAATAGTTGAGTTTGACAGATGACGAGGGACAGGGACAAGTGATTGTAGTAAGAAACAAGGGAGTTTCCCTAAGGTTCATTTCTTCCCTACATCTACAGAAGAGCATCAGGGATGATTTTAAGGATGAAAATTTATTTTAAAATGTAGAAACCTTGGCGAATCTTACTAATCCTTCATATGTCAACTATAAATGATTGGTGATATTTTTGTAAAAATATTCAAAATTCTAAGTATTTTATATAGTTTTTATAAATTTTTGGCGATTTTTAAGGTAAAATAATTTTATTCTATAGAATTTGGGCGAATTATTTTTAAAATAGTGAATCTAATTTTTGGAAAAACCATGAAAAATTAGCCCATGAGCAAAATTTAGCCCCTAAAATCATCCCTGAAGAGCATCCACAAGGGATGCATGTTATATGAAATCCTAGCATTGAATGACATGGGCATGGCAGAAGGATTATAAAACCTTCTGGTAGTAAGAGAGTTTGCAGACGTGTTCCTAGAAGAGTTACCCAGTTAGTCACTTGAAAGATACCTAGAATTTTCCACTGACTTAAAACCTGGAACTGAACCGATAGAAAGAATGCCTTATCAGATGTCAACGTCTAAGTTATAGGAGTTGAAAATGCAACTAAAGGAGTTTTTGGACCTAGTACTTATATGTCCAAGTGTGTCACCTTGGGGTGCACCTTTTATTCTCATATGGAATAAGGATGGTTTGTGGAGACTCTATATTGACTACCATAAATTGAACAAGGAAATGATCAAGAACAAATATTCATTGCCAAGAATAGACAATTTCTTTGACCAAATGAAAGGTGCAACAGTTTTTTCAAAGATCGAATTGATATAAGGATATCACTAGTTATGGATCAAAGAGGAAGACATTCCTAAGACCTCATTCAAGACGAGGTTCAAGCATTATGATTTTTTCGTTTTACCGTTTGGACTGACAAACTCCTAAGGGGTATTCATGACCTTGATGAATGGGGTGTTCCGCAAATACTTGGACAATTTTGTTCAAGTAATCATTAACGAAATATTGATATATTCTTGGACGAAGAAAGAACATGACGAACATTTGCGCTTGGTACTACAGTGTTTACGAGAGAACAAATTATACAGGAAAGTGACGAAAGTCTCTTTTTATCAATCCAGGATTGATTATTTGGGGCATGTTATCTCTAACGAAGGAATCACTATTGATACAATGAAGGTTGAGGCTACTATGGAATGGCCTGCGTCGAAAAACGTACCAGAAGCACATAGCTTCATGGTATTAGCAAGATATTAGCGATGATTCTTCGAAGGTTTTTTGAAGATAGCAAATCCAATTATGGAATTGCAGAAGAAAAACAAGGAGTTTGTATAGATAGATAAATGTGCAAAAGAATTTTGAAGGCCCAAGGAGCTATAGATGACAACATCGATACTAAAAGTCCCCAACATGGAGAAGGACTTCCTGGTATGCACAGATGCATACAAGGAAGGCCTAGGTGGACTCTTTATACAATATGGTTGAGTGATCACTTACATATATATGAAATTAAGAAAACATGAGGAGAACTATGCAACACACAATTTGGAGTAGTTGGCCATTGTGTATGCCCTGAGAGTGTGGAGAAACTACCTTATTGGATGGAAATAACAACTGAAAATAGACCACTGTGGTTTGCAACACATTTTTACGCAAAGTGACATGAATGTGCGACAAAGGCATTGGTTATAAATTCTTAACAAGTACGATTTTGATATTACCTACATAAAAGGAATAATGAACAGAGGGGCAAATATATTCAAATAAATGTTGGTACCTAGGTTTGAAGGATATACTTTGGACAATGATGGATTTATGGGGTATAATACACAGATTTATGTACCTCCTCAAGACGAGTTGAGAAATTTGATCTTAAATGAAGTTCATAGAGCAGTGTATATGGCTCATTCAGGAGTCACAAAAATGAGGAAAAACCTTAAACCCTTATTCTTCTGGGAAGGAATGAAGGCAGACATAGTAAACTATGTGGCGAGATGTCTAGAATGTCAGCAAGTGAAGGTTGAACATAGACATGTGCTAGGAGTACTACAACCACACTCTATTCCAGAATCTAAATGGGAGGTCATTTCTATGGACTTTATAATAGGATTTCCACTCATAGAAAGGAGGAATGACTCAATTTTCATCGTAGTTGAGACTCTAACGAAGAGTGCACATTTTATCCCTGTGCATACA
>JASDQU010103124.1:165958-181888 GCA_032191745.1 Picea mariana
TGAACATAGACATGTGCTAGGAGTACTACAACCACACTCTATTCCAGAATCTAAATGGGAGGTCATTTCTATGGACTTTATAATAGGATTTCCACTCATAGAAAGGAGGAATGACTCAATTTTCATCGTAGTTGAGACTCTAACGAAGAGTGCACATTTTATCCCTGTGCATACAATGTATCAAGCCCATACATAGGTAGATTTTTTATCAGTGAGATTGTGAGATTGCATGGCTTGCCTACAAGGATCATATCTGATAAAGTATCTGTGTTTATAGGGCCATTTTGGATTAGTTTCCAAGAGGCCTTGGGAAACCAACTTAACTTTAGTACAACATATCACCCGAAGACAGATGGGTAGATAGAAAGAACAAAACAAATCTCAGAAGATATGTTGGATATGGACGTGAGGAACCAAGAGAAGTGTTGGGAAGAGTTATTTCCATTGGTAGAGTTTGCGTATAAAAAAACTATCAAAGCGCCATTAATATGGCACCATTCGAGTTTCTTTATGGGTGACTGTGTCAAACGCCTTTGAGTTGGGATTGACTTGAGGATAGGGTTCAGGGAGGACTAGAAGTGATCCAAGAAATGTAAGAGAAAATGAAAAATATAAGGCAAAGTATTAAATAAGCGCAAGATCGACAAAAGAGTTATGTCGATGCACATCACGTTGACCATAGTTATGAAGTTGGTGATCGAGTATTCTTGCGGCTGAAACAACACAATAGTTCAATCAAGTTTGGAAAGGGTGCTAAACTCTCTCCTAGATTTGTGGGACCTTTTGAAGTTGTGGAAAAGAAAGGGCACGTGGCCTATCGACTATCATTTCCTGATTCTTGAGGTGTATGCACGATGTTTTTCATGTATCTGTTTCAGACATTATGTTAGTGATCCTACACATGTGATTGACTTGAGTTCCTTGTAGGTGTCAGAGGAGGGTGCGCTCATGGTGGAGCCAATCCACATTCTAAACCATGGAATTCGACAACCATGACATCGAACTGTTGATCGGTTCAAGGTCCAATGGAACAATTATAGTTTGTACTCGGCTACCTGGGAGGACGCATATGATATGCGTGAGCAGTTCCCACATTTATTTTATAGTTAGACATATATATCTTGTCAGATGATTTATTTACTTCACTTTGTATACTGCACAACTTCGGGACGAATTTTAAAACAAGAGGGGGTGTATGTAACATCCCACTCTTGCAAGCACATGATATTGAATTATTCTTTGAGGACACTTTTGTGCAAATGATCTGGTTTCAATATATGGATGTCTCTTTTCTTATGGATTCTTATGATGATGTTGATGCATTATGATGTAGGGCATTTGATATCTATGTATTAACAAATATTATTGATGAGTTTCCCTGAGTGTGCAGGATAATTGACATATTGAGCATGCCAATGGCATCATTGGAACTCCTTGGACTCAGGATCGAGTCAGGGAGTGGATTGTATTGGTTTGATTATTTTATTTATGCATATGTGGCATATGATCAAGTATATTATGATGTTATTTATGGATCATTGACATTGTTTAATTGATGGATGCAAGATGGACATTTGCTTCTAATCAAACTCACATTAAGAGTAAAGGGGCCATGCACAACAACTAGATATTGAGGGAGAGGTGTGGCAGCAACCCTGTCACAACCTACTAAAACTCCCATCGTGGCTCAAATTATAAGTTAATGATTACCTAGTTCGAGAGATCCACGATGTTGTGAGGTTAGAATGAGACAGTCGCTCACAAAGATTCTAAAGGCTGTATAATAAGGAAGGGTTCTTATTCCTTAGAGGCCCTTAGTCTCTCACAAAGTCGCCTAAATGGAGTATTGACTCCAAGGTTTGGACAACTACAAAAACCAATCAAAGGTGACTGGCACCATTGGAGAACATAGTGCGTCTTGAAGGGCACGTCATGTAATTAAAATTTGAATCAAAGGTGAGTGAAATCCTTAGATCACAGAGTGCGTCTTGAAAGGCACGTCATGGTATAAAAAAAATTGAGTCAATAAATCTAGGTGGCCTAGAAAAATTGAGCAAATGTTAAACCTTAAAACCTTGAGCACCTCTTGAATTAATTAATTGATTAATTAATTATCTAAAGAGTGAATTTATTAATCATAATCCCTAAGGGTCTAGGTGTTTTCAAATAATTATTTAACTAAGCCTAAGTTTAAATGAGTGAAAAGAATAAAAAAACTAAATTTTAAATTAAATGATGAGGGGGTGAAATAAATCAATTTAAGAATCAATGAAAATAAAAATAAATCCTAAGGATACATTAATACACGTGTGCAAGTAAATACTAAATTATAATTTAAATTGAGAAAGGAATAAAGCATAAATATGTCTAAGCATAGAAAGGCATCTAGTCTAGTCTAACTAAATAACTTTCATAAATTTAATACAACTAAGTTTTAGAAAGGCGTCACCATTTAAAGTGAAATAAAGGGACAACTAGCTATGATTATGGTTACGGTATTACTCACTGAAATTTGTAATTACAATAAGTTAAATTTTATATATAGTTTTAGGAATTGTTTAATCCGTAAGGGGCTCCTGATATAGCATTAATCAAATGTTTTTTTTTCATTTCTGTAAATCTAGGATGTAAGGAAGGGTTATCACGTCTATATTAGACATTTAAATTTTGGCTAGAGTTTATTGTCCGCAACATTATTCGTAAGCTCTTTTCACTTAATTTTGACCTTCCAAAAAAAAAAATCATGGATTGCTAGCGTATCCGATCTTGAAAGATACGTTGTATTCACTTATATTAAACCCCTACGCATATATTGGTCCCTTCATTGGAGAGCTTTGCCTAGGTCCTCATTTAACTTATTATGCCTTGAGCTTCGCAGAGGGTGGATATTATGGTGTTATCTGAGCTCCCACTCTTCAAGAGACACTGGAAAATAGGAGCGAGATGTGTTTTCACCAAAAATTTCCTGTAAACATCCTTTAGGTAATGCTAGAGGGTTGAGTGCGCAGACCCATTCTTGTTCCTCTCTTATATAAAAATACTTTGAGTAGTAGCGACTTCCTGTTTTACATATTTTAAAAATATAGAGGAAAAAGAGAAGCAGTTGGGCTTAGTGGACAAACGGACTTGTAACATGGGATGATTTTACAAGCCAGGTTTTTAATTGATTGGAACGATGACAACACCGGAAAGAAACCATGATTAACAAAATATGAGAATGGAACATAAATTATTCAATAGTAAATGAGCATTCTTGACCCAATAATTAAATGAATAGAGAGGGTCAGAGTTCACTAGTCGTACTCACTACCATGAACCTTCGCTACATTTTTGCTCAATGTTTTTATTTGTCATTAGAGTAAGAAAATTCATGGTTTTTATTTGTCATCAGAATGAGAAAAGTTAATGTTTTTATTTGTCATTAGAATGACAAAAGTTAATGTTTTTGTTGGTCTCTAGAAATGAGAAAAGTAATGTTTTTGTTGTCAGTAGAAATGAGAAAAGTTAATGTTTTTATTGGTTCTTAGAATAAGAAAAGTTAATTTGTTTATTTTTCATTAGAAATCAGTAAAGTTTATTTTTTTATTTATGAGTAGAAATGAGAAAAAATATTGTTTTTAATTGTTATTAGAAATGATAAAGGTTAATGTTTATTCCTCATTAGAATGAGAAAAGTTAAGGTTTTTATTCATCAATAAAACTGAGTAATGTTAATGTTTTTGTCAATACAAACGGGTAAGGTCAATGTTTCATTTAGCTATGTCAATACATGTGTTTTGTTCAACATTAATGTCCTCATTCGAAGAACTTGATTACATCTCAAACTGATTCATAGAAATTTCTCCTTCTACGAGAATCTATTAGAGGTTAGGTTTTAATGAATGTTAAACCTCTCCACTATGGATATTTCACTCCTTTCTTCGTTCAATGAACCCTTAGAATAGTTGGTCGTGAACAAGGATTGGAGTTAATGTTAAGTTATTAGTGAAATGTGATACCCCACTTAGATCGCAAGTCAAATTGACTACACACTTAATAAGGTTATCCATATAATTCTTATAGTTCTTGCATAGATAATGATTAAATAAATTTTAATTACATTATTAATGAAGGAAACCATGGATAGTGGGTAAGTGTTGACGTTATCTAAGTTTTTAAGGAGAAGGTAATTAGGTTAGATGGTATTTTCATAGCTTAATTATTGATTCCTATTTAATCTTAAGTTTGTATGTGAGTAGTGTAGACACATAATAAGGAGTAGTTGTCGGGATTTACACATTCAACTCATAGAGTGCTTGGATTATGGATCAAATGGTTAAAATTTCTTAACGACCATTGTGATACTATTTATTTGGGTTGTGCCATTAAAATAATGTTGATATAGAATTGATTAAGTATTTATATTTTATTGCACCATTGAAATTATTGATGATTACTCTTGTGCCTGTAGAATAATGATGACATAGGATTCATTTAGCCCTTATGATCTTTTGCACCATTTAAAATAAGTTGACTACTCTTCTGTCTTGGAATTTATGTTGATGTATGATGGTTCTAGAAATTAGTTAGAATACTTGCATGCCGTGAGTTATATTTGATGCATGATGACAAGTTGATGTTGACCCTTATGCTTAAATAATTGATGTTTAGGTTCATGGACTTCATCTAGTTGATTGGGGCTTGATTTTGTTAGTGGAATTTAAACGCCTCCTTGTTCCTCATAACAATCGCCAACCTTGAGACCTTAAATGGTGAAAATCAATTAGATTCTAGCCTTGAGTGTTCCTTATGTGTCCTGGAGGTCCTGACCTTGCAGGGTAGGTTGGGCGGGTAGTCATTTTAATATTCATTATTTGGTTGATCATTGTTTATAAATTGTTTCAAGTTGATTTTGATGTGCTAAACGATGACACTATTTATGTTTGTGTGTCACTATCTTTGTTGTTGATGCGTTGAATGCATCGTTATTGATTTAAATGATGCATATATGGTAATGATTTTACTTATGACATCGTTTATTATTGTGTTTCTATGATTTATATTGTTGACGTTAAATTTCCTAATGCAGAAAAAAATACCTTTTATGTGTTGCTTTCCTAGTTGTAATGGAGGGGTTGTTACAAAAGAATAAAATAATAAAATATTTGTCAAACAAAATGTATAATATATTAATTGATCTGATGACATCAAAGGAGATTAATAAATAATAAAAACATTTGAGAGGAGACTAACAAACACATTAAGGAGAAATGTCAAAGATTAAGAAAACAAAAAAAAAACAAAGATGATGTGAGAAAATTAAAGGCATAATGACACAATTAATAAAATAAGGATGTCAAATATGTGAGGGGGAATCATAGCGACACTAGGATATATGTGGAAATGAAACCCTTAGATCCTGGAGAAAAATGCAATTTAGAAGGAAAAATTGGTGAAAGGATCCAAATAATCAAGTTAATGACATCTACATAGAGGAAGTTTGATGATCAAGGTGATGAATGGTGGGATTCCAATGAGGAGAGGAGAGTAATGAAGAGAACAGGATAAAAATATTTTTTGGTCAAAAAAAATTAGATGTTCGGAATTAAAGGATTTATCGACGATAATTGACTTCGAAATTCGATTGTGGATAATATTATCTATATTCTCTTTTAATTCGGCTTTAAATAATTTTCCAGTTTGACCTATGTAAGATTTATCAAAAGAGTAATTAATTTGGTAAAATATGTGTCCAAGCATCGGGTCAGATTTACCTTTATGTAATGAGCTCGTTGTTAGAACAACAAACGAAGTACGATAGGATTGTTTTTTTTTTGCAATAGGATAAAATAATTTTCACACATAAATCATAGCAACGCATAATCAACATGACAACATAATTAAAAGCATTATGTTAGGGACCTAACCCCTCACGTAGGTAGAAAAATATATTTCCATGCAATAAAGGTCAATATTAATAAGGCCTAGCAATAAGGAAGAATAAGTCCAATGTAATAAGACCTAATAGAAGCTTCCGCTTATAGAAGGATCTTCCTCTAGATGGTTCTTTTTATAGACATGTTTAGTATAAATAGGTGTTGAGGGTATGAGAAGTTTTGTCTTGGATATTATTGTAATAAGGCTTTGCTCTGCTGGAGGTTTCCCCCTCGAAGAGGCAAGTTAACATTGCTCTCCGTAATCAAAGTGCTCTTTCTGGTGTTATTTGGGTATCATTATGATATTATTGTGGTGTTGTTTTAGTTATATTGTTGTTCATATGTCATTTCTAGCTATTTATTTATGTTCTGCATACTTTTTTGTATATGGAATATTACAAGTGGCATCAGATCACCTTCCTCGACAAAAAATTGTGGGTTAATTGTTTCAGGGTAGAGACATATTATGACGCCTTTAAGCTACAGAGATATGTTGTTATGAACATAAACCCATGGTCGAGGATTAATACACGCAACAAATACAGGTGGTACTTAAGCTCACACCTATTGGCCACCGTTGTGACCCTTGTTGGTACCCCTTCGAGTGGTAGCGCATAAGACAACACTTGTATACGGATCAACCTAGATCTCCTGAGGTCCTTCGTAGATAAAATGATCGGTTGCTTGACTGGCATAGTGCCACCATGAACAACACTCAGGAAGATACTCTCTAGTACCTGGGTAGTCATATAGTATGGCTAAGGGAATGATCTAGCCTCCTTAGTTGGTTCTCTGAGATATTGGGCCGAGTACTATTGTTGGACCCCACACGTATATTAAAGATTTATAGCACAGGGAAAATCCTTGTCTGTAGAACTGTTGAAGACCTAACCCTTCGGATGGAAACAAAAAAAGAACAAACAAGATCTATTGCGACGCAACTATGTCTCTTGAATTCGAGTAGCGAAATTACTACAAATTTCTTCCTATTAAGAAATTGAAACCTATTGAGTCTGGATCCTGTTTGGCCCCATTATTTAAGACCTATTATTTTGGATATCTCCCTCTTCCCTTATCGCAGTCATACCTATCATTCTTCATATTTTTTTTTATCTTTTCGACTCGACCCCTTTCCAACACCCTTATTTGGGATTTACCCCATTGGATTCCACTCATCTCTCTGATCGTTTTGATACACCTCACCCATATCCCATTTTTTGTGTGGTCCCATATGCCTCTTTTTGTGTTCCCTCATCATCATGGCCCATACCCATAGCGAAGACTTGGAAGCTCGCTTCAGTACCTTGCACTCTAATTTCACAGAAACACAACAAGAAGTGTGACATCTCAGTGCCAATATTGCCACCATCAATCAAAAGATGCATTCCTCAATCACTGCCTCAATCGTGGAACTCAAACAATATCTCAAACAAGACATTACTACCGAGATTGAATATGTCACTATGATGATCTATTCCAATATGCATATCCCTGCAAGTCCTCCCTTATATAACCACCTTTGCATATCAAAGGTGAAACTTCCTCTCAGTCCCAGAATTTTCAGCCCCATCACTTTCAGCGTGACCTATGCCCTTCACGTGTGGATGTGACCAAATTTGATGGATCGGATCCCATTGGCTGGGAAATCAAATGGAACATTATTTTTGTTAGTATGGAATCACATATGAGTTGGAAAAACGTCAGTATGGTGTTCTCCATATAGATCAAGAATGTTGGAAATGGTCACAATGGAGAAAAAATGCTCGCCAAGGGTATGTGGCTTCGACACACTTTGTGGTATATCTTTATGAACACTTTGACACCAACACCAACCATTTAGGCAATTTCACAAAGTTGAAACAATCTGGCTCTATGGAAGACTTTATAGCTTCTTTTGAGAGACCAACTTTTCATATAGAGGGCATGTCTAAATTTTTTTTCAGATATTTTTTTATCAGTGGCCTCAAGGATGAGATTCGTGCTCATGTCCTCATGGCTTGGCCTCAGATTTGGGTGGAAGCTACTAAAAGAGATAAAGAAGCACAACACATTGTCTCTTCTCAAAACAAAAAACCCTCCTTTACTCCTCGCACTAAACCTGTAACTCCCCCTCCTCATTCTACTCCACTAAATATCAAGAAATTGACCAAGGCCAAAATGGCTGAACGCCAACTGAAAGTCCCTTGTTATAATTGTGATGACAAATATTTTCCAGGACAAAAGTGTAAGGAACAAAATCCTTTTATGGCCATCTTAAAGGATTTTTCAGAAGAGGATGTTGAGGATCCCCTTGTGTCTATGTCACCTAAACGCACTAATATAACCCCTACCTCAGACCCTCGTGAAGTACAACTGTTCATTTCCCTAAATGCTCTCATTGGATTCTATGCTCTCAAAACCCACAAGCTAATTGGTTACATCAAGCGTAGGAAGGTCATCATTCTTGTTGATAGTGGAAGCACTCAAAATTGTATTCATCGCCGCATTTCCCAAGTTACTAATAGTCATATTTGTGCAGTCAATAATTTCCAAATCATGATTGCCAATGGTGGGTCCATGAAATGTGGAGGGTGTTGTGAAAATGTGCATGTCCAAATTGGTGAATACCGCCTGAAATCTCATATGTTTTCTATTGACATGGGCGGTTGTGACATTTTGTAGGGTGAAAAATGGCTAATGAATTTGGGTCCCATTCTCATGGATTTTAAGGAATTAACCATGCAATTTGACTAGGAGGGCCAACAATATAAGTTCCAAATAATCACCGTGGGTTCCCCAGAAATCATTATTTCCCATCACATGGAAAATCTACTCAAGAAATATCATTCTAGCATTATTTCCCAAATCCATGACATACAGGCAACTGAGACACCCTCTGTTCCGCAGGACCTCCAATCCACCCTCTCTAAGCATCAAGTGATTTTTTCCACTCCCTAGGGAATCCCTCCTTCCCGTCGTGTTCATGATAATTCCATTCCCCTTGTCCCAAGAAGCCTTCCTACCAATATCCATCCCTATCGTCACCCCTTTTACCAAAAAATGAAATTGAGAAAATAGTTCAAGAACTGCTCAATGCAGGTGTTATCCACCCTAGTATAAGCCCCTACTCTTCTCCTATGGTCATGGTCCTTAATAAGCAAGGTTCTTCACGCATGTGTCTTGAATTTATCTCCCTCAAAAAACTCACCGTTAAAGACAAATTTC
Source organism: Picea mariana (assembly GCA_032191745.1). Lineage (NCBI taxonomy): Eukaryota > Viridiplantae > Streptophyta > Pinopsida > Pinales > Pinaceae > Picea > Picea mariana. The sequence goes on from JASDQU010103124.1 coordinate 175,078, forward strand.
CCATTCCTTTCATTGATGAGCTATTGCATGAATTAAGTGGCACACAATTATTTACTAAACTTGAACTTTGTTTTGGCTACCACCATATCTGTATGAAAGAGGTAGACATTCCTAGTACTTAATTTAGAAATCATTAGGGACACTATGAGTTTTTTTTCATGCCATGTGGCTGGTGTAATGCTCCCTCGACTTTCCAGAGCCTCATGAATCATGTTTTATGTTCTTTTCTCTGTCATTTTGTCTTAGTTTTCTTTGATGATATCCTAATCTACAACAAAACCTTGACAACCCATCTTTCTCATGTATATAGAGTTCTCCATATACTCTCCCAGCACCAACTTTTCCTTGAACACTCTAAATGTGCTTTTGGCACCTTAGTGTTGGGTATGTTTTATATTATTTGCATGTGTGTGTGTGGCCACATTAGATATGACAACTGCATCTAACGATCCCTCTAGTAGTGCTCTTTGTGTCATGTACATCGGGCGCTTTCCTAGGGGGGTCCCAGGGGGGTGTAGGTATGCCCCCCCCCCGGTTACGTGCAACATTTGGCAATGAGCAGTATCTCGAGGCAACACCCGCAAATTTGTTTTTGGCCGATTTTTGCTATTTTTAGAGGATTTTGTTATTTTTAGTAGTTTTGTCAATTAATCCCCGATTAAGGGATTAGGGTTTTGGTATCTATGAAATAACTAAAAACATTGTATATATATTGTATGGTGAATGGTGAAATTCGATATAATGAATATAACAAAGGTTTTCCCGGTTGAGGGTTTCTGGTATAAAATATCTGTGTACCATGCATATGAGTCATTGATTAAATTTTGTTTTGCTTAAGAATCTATATGCATTTATTTACTTCACAGGTTTAAAACTTACATGTGGTATCAAAGCTCATTTTTGGATTTCGAGGGATGCCTTTGTTGTTGAGGGTTTGGCTCGGTCTTGATAGATCAAGTTTATCTTGGGTCTGTGATAAACTTGGGTTTAGTGGGAGCTTTTGCAGTGGAGATTCAAGTATAGAAAGAGGAATGGTGATCTCATCTAGAATCGAGATAGAGAAGTTCAACAATAAAAACTTTGAGCTATGGAAGCTCAAGATGGAGGACCTTCTTGTAGACAAAGAACATTGGATCATTGTGGATCCTGGTACACAGCCTACTGGTACACCATCTACAAGCACACAGGCTACCAGTACACAACCTACTAGTACACAAACTACTAGTACACCAGCTATTGGTATGTCGAAGGAAGATTGGGAGAAGTTGGATAGAAGAGAAAGGAGTATTATTCGACTCTGCCTGGTAGATTCAGTTTTGTTGAATGTCCTGGGAGAATCTACAGCCAAGGAACTATTGGATAAGTTGGGGAATTTGTATCAATCAAAGTTCTTGGTAAACAAGTTGTTTCTTCGAAAGAATTTGTATCATCTTAGGATGGAAGATGGAGATTCTGTGACAGAACATCTAAATGCATTTAATACTCTGGTAAGTCAACTTGTCTATGTTAATATTATGATTGCAAAAGAAGATAAGTGTATTACTTTGTTATGTTCTTTGCCAGACTCTTGGGATAATCTGGTTGTTGCAATTGGTAGTACCACTCAATCTACATTGAAGTATGAGGATGTAGTTTCATCCTTGTTATCTGAAGAGATGAGGAAGAAAAGCATGGATAGTCATATCATAGATTCTTATTTGTAAGAGGTTGTACCCAAGATAAGAATCTTGGTAAAACTTCGGGAGGGAGATCTAAATCTACAAGTAGATCTAATTCTCCAGGAAAATCTTTGAGGAAATGATGGAAGTGTGGTAAAATAGGGCATTATAAGAAAGATTGAAAGTCTAAGAAGGTTGATAAACCAAAGGGATCTGATAGTACCTCTTCCATAGAGGAAAAAACCTCCACTAAAAAAGGAGGTGATGTTTACCTGGCATCTACAAGTACACATGCAGACCGTGATGTATGGTTGATCGACTCAGGTGCATCATACCATATGACTCCTCATAGGGAGTGGTTCTCTGAATATGAAAAATATGATGGTGGTGATGTATTCCTAGGAGATGACTCGATAGAAAAAATCTTGGGACGTGGAAGGGTTAAGTTGTGGCTATACGATGGAAGGATTAGAACTCTCCCTGGGGTTTTGCACATTCCAAAACTAGCCAAGAGCCTAATATCTATAAGCAAGATGGATGATGCAGGAGTGGATACTGTATTTGGAAAAAACACTTGCAAGATGGTACGAGGAGAAATGGTTTTGAAGAGGGGAGTTCGGTGTGGAAATATGTACAATTTGTTGGGAATAACTTATACTAATGGGTGTAATAGTTTTGTTGTCCCTGAACAAAGAAATAAAGAATACAAGACCAATATTGTCCCTGGAAAGAACACCATGTTGTGGCATCAAACGCTGGGACATATTGGAGAAAAGGGCCTTCAAACACTACATGGTAAAGGTATGGTTGAAGGTATGTCTAATTGCACTCTGGATTTTGACTTCTGTGAACATTTCATATATGGTAAACAAAATCGAGTAATATTCCCATCTGGTGCTACAAGAGCAAAGGGGATCTTAGAGTTGATACACAATGATGTGTTTGGACCTGTTTATGTTCCATCCTTAGGTAAATCTATGTATTATGTTTCATTCATAGATGAATTTTCAAGGAACACATGGATTTATTTTCTTAGAAAGAAATCTGAGGTATTTGATAAATTTAAAGAGTTTAAGGCTCTGGTAGAAAATCAGACAGAGAAGAAAATAAAGGTATTGAGAATAGATAATGGTGTAGAATTCTATGGAAATGAATTCGAAGAATTTTGTAAGAAGTGTGGTATAGAGAGGCAAAAGGATACTCCATACACTCCTCAGTAGAATGGAGTTGCATAAAGGATGAACATGACACTGATGGAAAAAGAAAGGAGCAAACTCAACGATGTCGGGTTAGGACAAGAATTATGGGGAGAGGCAGTGGGTACATAATGTTACCTGGTCAATCGATCGCCTTCATTAGCGTTGGATGATAAAACTCCACATGAGGTATGGTCTGGAAAGAAACCCTATCTTCAAAATGTTAGAGTGTTTGTTTGTGATGCTTATGTACATGTTCCAAAGGAAAATAGGAGTAAGCTAGTAAAAAGGCCGAAAAGTGTATCTTTATTGGTTATAAAGATGGTGTGAAAGGTTATAATCTTTGGAACCCAAAAACCAAGAAGACTATTTACAGATGTTGTTTTCAGAGAGGTAAAAGATGTGTCCAAACAACAATTCCTATCAATGCAAGACGAACTTGAGAAAATAGAGCTTGAGTTAGATGATGCAAAATCTGAATCATTTAAAGAAAAGGAAGTAGAAGAAGAACCTCATACCCCAGTATTGAGGAGATAAGTGAGAGATAAAAGACAACCAGAAAGGTATAGTCCACCTGATTTCCATTCCAATTTTGATTTATCTATTACTGATGATGATCCCAAAACTGTCAGGGAAGTAGTGAATTCAGAGGATAGTAAACTTTGGAAGAAGGCCATGGTTGAAGAAATGGATGCCTTGGATAAGATTGAGGCATGGGATATAGTTGAGTTGTCAGCTGGAATAAATTTTGTTGGTAGAAAATGATTGTTTAAGAAGAAGTTTAATGCACAAGGTAAAGTTGTAACGGCCCTGCTTAAATAGATGTATAGGATTATTAATTATAATTAATTTAATAATCTAACTGTCCTAAAAGTTAGCTAAACAATAATTATTTATTAAATAACATTAACTAATTAATTATTATTAATTACTTGTTCATGATTGTCAAATATTAATTAATTATTAATTGACTCATTAATTAATTAAGTAAAGAATTAAAGGGGTTAATAAATTATATTGTTTAAATTAAAAAAAAGGTTACGTATAAGGAAGGGATAAGGGGCATTAATAAACAGATAGGGAACATTAAATAATTGGATAAGGGGCATTAACTATGGGTAGTTAAGGAAGTAAATGGGGTGAAAGGGCAGTGAAGGAGGGATATGAAGATATGTTTACGAAGGAAGGATGGGGATCATTCTACGGGGGATATTGGAGGATCATTCTATGGGGGATATTACTTTTTGGAAGTTTTCTCTTGGATTGCAGGGAGGAGAGTTGAGTTCTGGAGTCGGGAGGAATAGTTCAGGGGGCACTGGTTTGCTGGGGGTTTTGGGCATGGGGGCCAGGATATCCATATGGTATCCTGGAGCTAGGTAGTTGTCCTAGTTGGCAGGGTGGAAACTCGGTTTTGGGTAGAGTTGATCTGTGGATTCAAGATGGGCAAGGTAGCAGCAGGAAGGTCAACAAGACAAACGAACAATGGAGGGTTAGCATCAGACCCAGGTAATTTAAATTAAGTATTTGTTTTATTTCTGTTATGCAATCATTATTTGTTATAATAAATTTATATGTGTATGTGCTGAGTTTATAAGAAATTACTGAATAACTGAAATCAAGTAGTTACTATTTTGTTTGTGTAATTAATTGATGTTAAATTTATATGGTCACTACACATGGTATCAAAGCACCTCGTTCACAATCTGGAGCCTTAAGGGCCAAGTTCCCATCTCCAACTCTAGCTCCGCCTAACCTGCAAACCAAACACAAAAATTTTAACACGAATATAAAAATAAATGAAATACATATGGAAAATGTAAAAACAAATATCAGAATAAAAAAAAAAAACAAGTATTAGAGCATCTCTTAATACAATAGATATATATTTCCTCCTAAATATAGTGTGCACAACCCCTACTGCATCTCGACATACTAAAAAAAAGCTTTAGTTATCTTCAGAAAATGCATATCGGGAGTATCCTACCCCTGTGCAGATTGTTTTGAACCAAGGATCAAAAACCAGAGCTATACCTTCAATACGTAATCGGTACAAGGCTTCCAAGTTTTTCTTGTGCAAAAAAAAAAATATTGATTAAAAAGGAAAGAAACCCTAGAATTCTTTCTTTTCACGAATTTCTTCTTAAGAAAGTGTTAACAGTTTAATTAAAATTATTTTTTTGAAAATTGTTCAAAAAAAAATTTCGAGTTTATATTCTTTCGGGATAATTCTATAAAATTCATGGATAGATAAAAAATTATTGTAGAAATACACACTACATATATCCCCAAAAAATAAAAAATAAAACAATCCCAATGGATTAGTTGAGTAAACTATTTCAGTTTATGGAATTTAATGGATGTTAAATTAATAGGAATGGATCAAAGTTGATAAGGGAATCATGTATTTTTTTTTCAAAATATAAATCAAAACTTGAGAGTTATAATTGCCAAGAACTCAGTAATAGAATAACTAGAGAGTGCAGAACTAAATTGAGAGACAAAATAGCACCTACACTTAAGAAGAGTCATGTGAAATAAAGAGAACATACATGAATTAAAAAGACATCAAGAGCCAGGACTGGGCTATAGGCTGGGGATAATCCTTGGTAGTATGGATTAGCTGAAGAAGTGAGAGCCTTTACTATAGCTCCCTTCAGCTGTCGCTACTTCAAGAGCGCCATTAGTGCCCTTTGCAAGTTCTCCTAAAGAGACACAAAGTTCAACACCTATAATGGATACAACAAAACATAGAAAGACTTTTCCATCACAACAAGAAGGAAAAGGAAAAGAATGAAAGAAAAATCTTGTCATTTGGTTTTGAGAGGAAAGATGAGGGAGTGACCTAGTGCATTAACAATATAGAAAGATCAGAAGATTATTGCCTTGAATGTCATTCAACATGCAAAGGTCCGGCCAACAAAAGAAACAATATTTGAATTTGCAGATAATAACATAAAGATCAATATGGGGTACTGTAAAAGTTTGGAGGCGCTTCCAAATTCCATAGAGAGATTAACGAATCTCCAACACATCGATTTGCATAGCCGTGAAAGTTTGAAGGTGCTTCCAAATGCCTTCGGGACTTTAACGCATCTCCAAAAGATCAATCTAGAGGACTGTAAAAGTTTGGAGGCACTTCCAAATTCCATAGAGAATTTAACGAATCTTCGAGAGATCCCTCTAGATTACTGTGAAAGTTTGAAGGTTCTTCCAACTGCCTTTGTGAATCTACTGCAACTGACGCGTCTGCATTTGAATTGTTGTAGCATCTTGACTATTTCCAATGAAACGTTTGGAAATATCACCATGCTTGAATGCTTAGATCTCTCAGGTTGTTCCCAAGTGGAAGCATTACCTCTCCAGGTGGTACAACAAAGGTCCTTGAGAAAGTTAAATTTGTTGACTACCAACATAAAATAGTTGCCCAGTGCGCCTATTGCGTGCCTAAGCAATTTGGAATTTCTGATCTTAGGAAGCCCTTTATAGAAAGTGTTGCCACCATGGCTCGGTTGCCTAGCAAATTTGAAGAAATTTCTACTCCGCGGATGTCGGAAATTGAAATGTCTGCCCGATTCAATTGGATAGTTGAGTCAGATGATAGAGTTGGATTACCACTAGTTGTCATGCAATCTAACAATCTGAGATTTTTAAGGGTACGCAGTTGTCCGTTACTCGAACTACCATTTAATAGGGTTGAAGGAGAAGGAGAACCATCGTTGTTAAAAGAGTCTTCCCAAGGGATGGAATTGGATTGTTCCATTCACACATGTATGATTCAGCTTGAGGAGATACATCTATACCTCACAGAAATAGCAGAGGTATCCTTCCCACAAGGTGTCTGTCCCAACCTTCAAACACTCAAGATCACGTGGTGTAATGATCTGGTGGAGGTTGTAGCATTGCCAACAACACTATGGCATCTGGATTTGAGGGGTTGTGGCGCATTGAGGAAAATAG
>JASDQU010103124.1:183199-218295 GCA_032191745.1 Picea mariana
GGTTACAATAACCCACTTTCAACTATATCATATAGTTACATTTTTGGCTTTAGCACCCTTTGCTGGGCGCGGCCCCCTTCAAACGGTCATATGGCTCTCATATGGCCAAGCGCTAGCCCTTTGGGCTAGCGCTGGCCTTCTAGCCCCTCGCGCGCAAACACTTGGTCGTATGGCATTTGCATATAGCCACGGGCTATAACCGTTTGCAATCACTTAACCGCGCAAACCGTCTATATAACCGTGCACATAAACACTTTACATTAACCGTTTAATTAAACTGTGCGACATAACTGTTAAAACCCCTCCCTGGGCGTATGGTTACATGTAACAAAGGAATAAAACCGGGGTCGGGGCTAAGCCCTGGCCCGCCCCTTTTCCGCTATTTACATTGTTTCAAAATAAAAACAATAACCCCCGTTTCATAAACAAGAAACATCGGCGGGCATAGTGGCTAGCGTATATGTGTTAGCACTTTGGCTATGGGAGAGGTCACCGGTTCGAATCCGGTCGGCCCCCCAAACAAAACTTTTTCCATAGCCGTCATTGGCTAAACCCGGGGTGCCACGTGGCAGCCTGTTATTGGGCCACGTGGCACCTTATCATTCACCCAGAAAGATGCCACGTGTCAGCACCTGATTCACCCACATGTCTGCCACATCATTTCTGCCGTACAGCCTTGTCACCGTGCCACGTCATCCTCTGTACGCCATGTCATCTACCACGTAAGCCTGCCACATCATTGTCGTACGATGATGATGTCATCCCGTGCCACATGTCACCCTTCCAGTGGTGACACGTGTCACCTCGGGATTGGTCCAACTGGGCGTCGAAAATGCCAAAACTGCCTGACACGTGTCACTGCCTRAGGCTGCCACGTGTCCTGTACRGACCTGCCACGTGTCATCTCCTGATGCTGCTACGTGTCACTATACGAAATCGCCACGTCACTGTACGAACGCCGCCACGTCAGCTGTACAGACTGACACGTGTCTGTACGGACTGTACRGACAGGTACAGTCAGCATCCCAAAATTTTGCATGTTTGGCTCGGTGGACAGAATGYGATATCTTCTTCATACGGACTCCGTTTGCGATAAAAATTATACCACCRGAATCAGGAAGACGAGCCGGACGCAATGGTGTTGGTTTCGTCGGATTCTGAGCACTTTCATTTTTGAGCATTTTTATGCCCTGACAGGCTTCTAAATCCGATTTCGGATCAGTTTCTTTGACTGTAACCTTACAAGCAAACTTCCATCAAGGATAACCATTTCCACAAACTAGCRCCAAAATTTTATGGTCCTTATATTGTGCTCAAGCATGTGGTACAAGTGGTCTCCCAGTTATCATTTCCTAGTCATTCTAAGCTACATCCTGTTTTTCATATTTCATGCTTAAAGGAGGTGATTGGAATGAAGTGCCAAACTTAAACCAACCTGCCTGAGTTGGACAAAGAAGGCTCCATTTGGCTACAACCACAAGTATTTTTGGACCACCATGAGCGTCGACTGCATTAGTGAACCATCAAGAAAGTGTTAGTCCAGTGGAAAGATACAACTCTAGAAGATGCCACTTGGTAACGAGCTACCATTCTACAACAATTTCCCCATCTCAAGCCTTGAGGACAAGGCTGTTTTTTAAGGGGGAGGACATGTTAGGTGCCTAACCCATCACATAGGTAAAATAATATATTTCCATGTAATAAAGATAAATATTAATAAGGCCTAGCAATAAGGAAGAATAATTCCAATGTAAGAAGACCCAATCGAAGCTTCCACTTCTAGAAGGATCTTCCTCTAGATGGTTTTTTTGATAGACATATTTAGTATAAATAGGAGTCGAGGGTATGAGAACTTTTGTCTTGGATATTATTGTAATAGAGCTCTACTCTGCTAGAGGCTTCCCCCTCGAAGAGGGAAGTGAACATTGATCTCAATAATTAGAGTCCTTTTTTTCTGGTGTTATTCTGGTATCATTTTGGTATTATTGTGCTGTTGTTATGGTTATATTGTTGTTCATCTGCAATTTTTAGCTATTTATTTTTGTTCTTCATACTTTTTATATCTGTAATATTAGACATTACAAGTGATACCTTAAAGTAATCAATAATGACACAAGCAAACACATTAACATAAAAGATGGCGACACATGATCAACACATAAACATAACTAGCGGTGCAGTTCAACACATCACAATCAACCAAAGAAATTAAATAATGAACAACCATATCATTGAATGATAAAATAACTACCTTCCCAACCTACCCTCCATAGTTAGGAACTCCGGAACACATAAGGAATGCTCAGGCCTAGGATTCCTCTAATTTTTTTTTACCATTTAAGATCTCATGGTTGGCGATTGTTCTAAGGGACAAGGAGGTGTCTAAATCCCACTAATGTAATCAAGACGAAATCAACTAGTTCAATCAATCTATCTTAATCATCAAGTATTCATGGGTCAAGGATAATCATCATCTTTATGAATCATACATCAACATTTATTTTATGGTGCGCGAAAAATCTAATTTCCAAAACAATCATTCATCAACATTAACTATCCATGGCACATGAGTAAACTAATTTAGTTCATTGCACAACAAAAATCCGAGTACTTAATCGATCATACATCAATATTATCCATGGCGCAAGAGAATCTATTTACTCAAATTTAATCAACACCAGCAAGGTTTAATGGAACAATGGTACTCTAGTTACTAATTCAACGATACATGAACAATGTTTAATGGAGCAATAGGCTATTCTACTAAACCCAATCATTATTCAAGCAACAATGTGTGTAAAGGAGAAATAGGATAATCATAATGATAAATAAATCAACAACGCAATACAATCTTATTCTCATGTAGCATAACTATATATCCCATTTAAAGGTCATCTTCTAGGAGCATGTGAGATAAAGCCAAATTTCATATTCATATTCATTAAGTTAACACTAGTTACATTGCATATCCATCTATAACTAATAAAAATCATTCTTCAACATATTTAATGGAAAAGTCTATGCTCGCATAACCCTCCCAAAGGGAGTAAGAGGGTCAACCATAAATAAACAAGAAAAGATCCCAAAGCTACCTTAAACATTTTAAGACTATGAGAGATCAATTTCAAGAAACAAATAAAATTTTGAGTTGCTAACATGTTCCTTTTGAGGAACTAAGAAAATCAACATGATATTACCACAATGAGTTTTTCTTATCCTCCTTAGGTATCCGGTTAAAAATTTCAGGAAGATCTTAGACACATTATATTAATTAAATAAAGGGGGCTTACTGCAATCTTAAATCCATTCGAGAGTTAATTGTGAAGAAAGGAAGGTGGGGTAAGAGCCATGAAATGGATTTTACAAGCTAAAAAATTGTATAAATACTACCTCATAAATACCTTCCTCAATGTAAAAAGCTATCATACAAGGGATAACATGATTCCAACTATAGGGATACACCTGGTGGTAGGTTTCACTTCAATGTGGCCTTTAAAGAGAGGAAACTATCGAATAGAACGAGACACCCCGCTTCAAGACTTTGCACCTCTACATGGTAGTAGGTTTTGCTTCAATGTGGCCTTTCAGGAGAGGAAACTATCGAATAGAATGAGACACCCTGCTTCTAGACGTTGCACATCTGCAGACTCATCATTTATATAAGAAGAAAAAAAATCCATCTTCAATGTCATGATTACCAAAAATTAAAATATCTACTTTCGAGTGTAGTTAGTTCATTTGAATGGGAGCATTCACAACCTCAATTTTCTTCACTTGTTTCCAAACAAAGGACAATTCTTAAAAATTACAATTGTTATAAAATAGAAAGCAGTCCAAGTCCAAACAATGCACTAAACACCTTAATGAAACAAGGAATATCTGTCTCTAAAACTGAGCCAACTTAATGGTTGAGGGTTGCATACTGAATACTCAATTCCACACACTAAGGAGGGGACACAATGATTTCGCTACATGGGTTCACACAGATTATGCCATTGGGATGGCAACAATTTAGGGCTTCAGGCGACAGGATTGCAAACTATGGTGGTTCTGATACTAAAATCAACACATTGATGTGGCTAAGCTTCTACATGGTAAGTAAGGTAACATAGGTCCCACATTATCATAGAACTAGCAACTAAAAACTGTGTGGATCAAAATTTGGGCAACACCCAATGACAGCCCAGTCAGCGCCAGAGTTCAATGCACTAGAAAATTAAAATGATTTGTCAGCACTTTGTATTCGGGTTTTGGACCTAATTGATCTTCAATCACAATGCGTCTATCACATATCGGAGTTAACGCTTGCAGGCACAATGATCTCGGCCCTCCTTACCCAGGGAAATTTACCTAGCATAAATTCCAGGTTGTAAGAGGAATACGTAAGTCTCCCAAAGTTTTTAAGGTGAACACAACATGGTTCGGATCAGTGCATGTTGTCCAGGAAAACACCAAAAGCAAAAAGGTTCCACACAGTATTCTAAATTCATACCTGTGCAATTTATAAATTTGCTAGAAGAAAGGTGCGAAGGGTAAACTCGCTTATGAACTCGACCGGGAACTAAATATCTTCAACGATTTTTTCTCCACTATGAGCCTGATGTTCACTCTAAGGAGCAAGGTTGTCATACTAAATCAGAAAGAAAAAAACCAATTTTTGGAAGGGTAATAACTAGCATGGACTACCATTACAAGTGAAGGAAGATCTTCATGAGTTGGGAAGGAACGAAAATAATATTAAGACTCTTACCTGCCATACAAGGATGCGAACCAGAGGATCGCTTGTTGTACCTACCATTCCATTGATAGTTAACAATTGTATAAGCTCAATTCCTCTTAAAAGTTTGGCTGCAAATTTCCTTCGCCATTAAAGGCCGATGACTGGAAAAAAAGGGTTTGTAGTCTCTAGTTTATAACCCAGTAATCACTCATTCAGAAGCTATTATAAGTGAGTAGCATATCCAAGGTTAGATTACAAAAATAATTAGGATTATCTTAGATAACATAATTTTCCAAGGAATTCATTCAACATCACAAATTTGCTTCATATTACAATGTGTCATGAGGCGAATTAAACTGAAATGCAATAAAACTTCCATTTGGTGATACCGGATCATATATATATATATATATATATATATATATATATATATATATATACAGAGAAATACGACACACCACTGATCAATATCATCTCCATTACAAGCATTCAAAATTATACAAATTTAACTATATTACAAATAAATAAATAGCATTTAAATGCCACAGTGGACGACAAAAATATCAACGATGACATTCCTCCAACCTCCCACATGACTTCACCGGTACCTCCCAATCAAAACTAGGGGTACTCTTCTTCCCCCTTCTACCCCCAAGNAATAGCATTTAAATGCCACAGTGGACGACAAAAATATCAACGATGACATTCCTCCAACCTCCCACATGACTTCACCGGTACCTCCCAATCAAAACTAGGGGTACTCTTCTTCCCCCTTCTACGCCCAAGCTGAAAAGGGGCCACACACAACCAGAAATTCCTCTAGCTCCCAACTCACCTTGCAAGGTAGATCCCCCACTCCCTCTCAACCTAGGTATCCAAACTCTCAGAAGTAAAACAAGTCAAAATTTATGCAGCATAACTTTTCTCATAACCTTCGTGATCCCTTTCCCCTCTCTTTCTTTTTATTTATAGGAGTTTTCTTCATGACACATTCCCACTTGCACAATTTATTCACTTTTTAATTAAATAATTTGGAATTATTCCCCCCGTACACTTGTGACCCTTCCCCAAGTTGTGCAAGTAAATACATATGATAATTTAATTTAAAAGTCGATTACCCTCACCCTTCCTAAAAGCGATCCTTAATTCTCTCCTAGTTCTCTCTTTATTCCCTTTATTCCCATTTAATGATTGACTCCCTACCATATATGAGTTCAGTTAAAATATGTATCTTCTTCTATTTAGACTAGTGTTAACTAGACTCTAGATATCGTTCTATGCGTACAGATTATTTCATCTTTATTCATTTCTTACCTTAAATTCCAATTTCGTATTTTCTTGCACAAAGGTGTATTAAATCAATCTTTAGGTTTATTTTATTTTTCTTAAATTTCTCAAATTGATTTACCTCAATCCTATTTGATTTAGTTAATAATTTAGTTTTAGTCTTCTTACGAGCTTAGGCTTAATTTTGCATAGTCTTAGATTTTCATTTGGGGATTCACAATTAATTAATTCAATCCTTAGTTCACTAATTAATTAAAGCCAACAATGTTTAATATTTTATAGTGTTTAATTATTCGCTCAAGGCTTTGTAGGCCACTTAGATTCATTGAATCAAGTTTTATTTCCACGACGTGCCCTTCAATATGCACATAGTGCTCCAAGGGTGCCACACACCTTTGATTCAAATCTGTAATTACATGATGTGCCCTTCAAGACACACTTGTGCTCCAAGGGTGCCACTTGCCTTTGACTGGTTTTGGTAGTTGTCCAACCATTGGAGTCAAACTCTATTCCAGTGACCTTATGAGAGACTAAGGGCTTTTAAGGAATAATGACCATGCCTTATTGCGTGCCCCTTAGAATTTTTTGTGAGTGACTGTCTCAATCTTCCCTCATGACAGTGTGGACCTCTCGAACTAAGTAATCGTTAACCTAGAATTCGATCCATGCCCAAAGTGCTAGTAGGCTGTGACAGGGACGTTGTCACACCTCTCTCTCAATATTTGATTTATGTGCATGGCCCCTTTACTCCTTATGTGAGTAAGATTAGCAAGCAATGATCAGCCTGCATCCATCAACAAAACACTGTCAATGATCCATATACAAAATTATACTATAATCGGTCATATGTCACATATGCATAAATGAAATACTCAAACCAATACAATCCACTCCCTCACTCAATCTAGAGTCCAAGGAGGTCCATTGATTCCATCAGAATCCACAATATGCCAAGTGTCTTGCACACTCAAGGAAAAACTCATTAATAACATTTGTCAATATGCATATAGAAAATAACATAAAATCATAATCCATCAACATCATCATAAGAATACATAAGAGAAACAAATAATCATGTACTATAACAGGACCACTTGCATGCAAGTTTCCTCAAATAAGTCAATAACATGTGTGCTCAAGAGCAGGATGTTACACTTTAGCATTTCAAAAACATTGTTTGAGGGTTGTTTAGGGTTTCAACACAGTCTTGATATTCTTGCTAGACAATTGTTTGGAGATATGATCAATGGTGACTTGGATATAGGGGAGAGAAACGAGAGCACGAGGTGAAGAGGAGGATGAAGAAAATTTTGGTTTTGGATTGTTGGTTGAGAGGAACAAATGACTAATTTGAGATATAGAGAGTATCCCTTGGATATCAAGGCCTCGATTAGATGGGAGTTTTCCTGCGTAAGGAATTGAGGGTTGCAAATGTGAATGGCTCAAGTAACTAGGGTTTTTAGGAAAAATGATCTTTGTGTCGGATGATGGTGGGAGTTGGCATGAAGGTATCTATTGGTGTTATTCTTCCTATAAAATTGGTGGGAGATGGAACCATCAAGACACTGGGAGATAAGGACATGCAATAAGGCTAAGGAGTTTTCCTTTTTTATTTCCATAGTGAATTGGATCCTTTCTCAAATTTTCCTCCAAAATTGTATTTTTCTTCGTGACCTAAGTGTTTCATTTGGATATATATATTTTTCTCTCTATAATGCCCCTCACATCTTCGACTTCTTTATTTTCCTATTCATGTCATTATGTCTTTAATTTTCTCATATTATATTTTTTTTCATTTCCTTTTTTGTTCATCTTTGACTTTTCTCCTTAATTTGTTTATAAATCTCCTCTGGAAATGTTTTATTATTTGTTAGTCTCTTTTGTTTTCATCAACTAAATTAATATTTTATACATTTCTTTTAACAACTATTTTATTATTTTAATCTTCGATCTCCTTATTCCACTCTTCGTGCTCAACATTCATTTATATACATCATACTATTTTCTAACTTATTAACTTCATCATCCATGATGATGAGCGGAGCGTCCACTCGAAACGTTGTAAGTTTCAAAAGTTCCAGTCATATTTTGTTCCTATTTTAAGAATGTTGATTTTCTTCTTAATGCTAGTCAAAACAGAAAGATACATTAGACTTTCTAGACTACGTTTGATCACCTCCTTATAGTATCTTAATTTTCTTTGCAAATTTATTTTAAATTCTTTATAAACAAAATAATGTTATAGAAAATAATGAATAAACTAATTCTTTAAAAACTCAATATATATAATTAACATTCTCTCTTAAAATGTATCATGCATTTATAATAAATCTTTATTATTTAAATTTTTTATTTATTTTAAAATATATATATATATATATATATATATATATTATTTATTTCTTTTTGTTTATTTTAAAAAAATAAAAAATAAAAAATATTTTTCTAAATTATTAATCATACGGGAATTCATTATTATTTAGAACCTTTTCTTATTTGGAAGAAAATTTGGTAAGAAGAATGATCTCTTTTCCTTATGGATAATCCTATCAAGAGAATTCTACGTGTAAGTAGAAGTTAGAAATTGATCTCCCGAGTCCCAAGTGACTTAGGGATTATAAATTTTTTTTATGTTATCTATTATTTGTTTTATATAATTTATAACATTTTTTTTTTTTAATTTGAAGTAGAGAGATATTGATTATAGTAAATTGAAAATAATTTTATTAATTTTTTATAAAAAAACCATATTATTTTTAGTTTAATGATTAAAAACATGTGTTTTTTTTAAAAGATTATAAGTTTAAATCAAGAGTAGAGTAAAATATGTTTATTTACTATTTGAAGTGATTCTGACTTTAAAAATGATTATTATTATTATTATTATTATTATTATTAATTTATAACTAATAATTATAAAATATAAATATTAATAGATATTATATTGTTGAAATAGATAATGATATTGATTATAAAAAATTGAGAAAAATATTATTAACTTTTTAAAAAAAAAAAAAATACATGTTTATTATATATCTTTTTAAAGATTGTAATTTATAATTAATAAATATTAAATATTAATATAAATATATTTTAATATTAAATATATATTACAAATTTATAATTAAATGAAAAACCACTATTAAAATTATACTTATTAGGTACCCATATTTTGAAAATTAAGGGGCCCATGAGTGCCTAAAAGGCTTGTATAACTCCTAAAAATTATGTGCATCATGTTGGAAGGTTTGTATTAAGCCTCATAAGGATTGTACCTTTGCAAGCCTACACCAACCATCGATGTATTTCAAAAGAATATATATAATATGTTTATCAATTGTTAACCTTTAATTTTGGCTTTTAACGAAGATGGGGATTGATACAAGGCTTTTTACAATTCCTTTCTTTTATTAGTTTATGATATTAAAACTATACTCATTAATTTATTTATGTCCCCAACCACAGATGTATTTCATAAAAATGTATATAATATTTTTATCAATTGTTAATCTTTATTTTTGGCTTTTAACTATGATGGGATTGATACAAGCCTTTTTACAATTCTTTTTAATTTATATCCCCAACCACATATGTATTTCATAAGAATGCATATAATATTTTTATCAATCGGTAATATTTATCTTTGGCTTTTAACGATGATAGGATTGATACAAGCCTTTTTACAAAAAAAAAATTCTTGTTGTTGTTAATTTATGATATTAAAACTATATTTATTAATTTATCTATATACCGTTTGCGTATTATTTGAAATGATTTTTCATATGTAAGTAAACAAGGAACTTCATCTCTTTATCCTCGGATCAATATTCGTTGCCCAATCATTACAGATTTCGCCAGCGTTGTTGTGACCTTTAGTTTTATTATACGTTATGTCCATGAAGCGTGCGCTGGCTTTTGTTAGCTTTCTTGTCAGGTTATTCCCATCATAAGCTTTAGTTTTATGAGAAGTTACGTCAGTGATGCTTTTTTAATAAATATTATCATTATGCTAGAATTGAGTGTTTGATATCGTTGTTTCAGAAACAACAAAGTGTATTTTCAATTAATGAATTCTTGTGGTCGATGACATGCTGTGTTCTTGTGCCTTCCACATATTGCATTATTCAAATGATACATRACAGTTTATCACTGCTTTTACTGTTTTGTCTAAAATTAAAATTCTCACTGTGGCTGACATTGGTGCTTTTCTTCAGCCTTCTGCATACTACATTACTCAAATGATCCATGACTAATCCTATCATTGTGTTTACTGTTTTCTCCACCACATACCTAAATGCAATCACCATCATATAAAAACATTCTGATTATTAAGAATATTCAAATGGCATTCTTCCCGCGTGCAGAGATTATCAAGAATTTTTAAATCTCTGTCATTTCCTTGACGCACATAACTTTCAAGAATCTAAAAATGATGAAAGTGATTAGTTTTGGACACAGGCAGTGCATACAGTAGTTCACATTCAAAACAGAGTAATGCTCAAAAACAACACTGATAAAACTCTCTATGAGCTATGGAAAGGAAGACCAGCAAATGTGAAGCACTTCAGAGTTTTTTGAAGCAAATGCTAAATCAAAAGAGAAGATGGCAGAATGGGAAAGTTTGACTCTTGTTTGGACAAAAGAATACTTGTTGGTTACTCAAGTACAAGGAAAGCATACAAGTGTTACAATCTAAGATTAAACAAAGTTGTGTAAACCATTAACGTAACAATTGATGAAACAGACAGACCAAAATCAAAGGAAGAAGAAAACAAATCAATGAAACAACTTTTTGAAGAAGATGATGAAAAAGAAGAAGAAGAGGAAGATGAAGATGAAGAGAATCTGACAGAAGTAGAAGAGCAAGTTCAGCAAGTATCTCCAAAGACACTTAGCAAATGAGTACAGAAGAATCATCCTTCAGATCAGATTATTGGAAACAAAGATGAAGGAGTTGAAACTAGAAGAAAAATCCATTCACTAGAACAAACACACCTAATACTCTTATTTACAATTGAACCAAACTGTTTTGAAGAAGCCAGCAAGGATGGATTTTGAAATAAGGCCATGGATGAAGAATTGGATCAAATAGAGAAAAATGACACTTGGGAATTGGTTCCAAGACCAAAGAATAAGAATGTGATTGGCACAAAATGAGTTTTCAGGAATAAATTGAATGAAGATGGACATGTTACAAGGAACAAAGCTAGATTGGTATGTAAAGGATATGCACAGATTGAAGGAATCAACTTTGAAGATATATTTGCCCTAGTTGCCAGAATGGAAGCAATCTATTTGCTTTTAGCTTATGCATGCTCCAAAAATGTTAATGTATATTAGATAGATGTAACATCAGCTTTTATGAATGGGGAACTTGAAGAAGAAGTCTATATTGAACAACCAGAAGGATTTCAGTTGTCAGAAAACACAGACTATGTGTGTAAATTAAAGAAGGTCTTGTATGGTCTAAAACAGGCTCCTAGAGCATGGTACTCTAGACTGGATAAGTATCTGCAACAGACAGGGTTCAGAAAAAGAAGTGTAGACAACAAACTCTACATCAAGGTAAGTCAAGATAATATTTTATTAATTGAAGTTTATATTGATGATATTATTTTTGGTAGTGATGATGACAGGTTAAGCCAGAAATTTACAAAAGACATGCAAAATGAATTTGAAATGTCGTTACTTAGAGAACTATCCTTCTTTTTGGGACTTTAGATACGTCAAAGCAACCAAGGAATTTTTATTTCTCAATCCAAGTATATCAGAGAAATGCTAAAGAGGTTTCGAATGGAAGATTGCAAACCAGTTATCACTCCCATGCAAACTAGTTGTAAGTTGAGCAAGGATGATGATTCAAAGTCTACAGATCAGAGGTAATATAGGTCAATGATTGGCAACCTACTATATGTGACAGTATCTACACCAGATGCAACACAGACAGTTGGAGAGGTGGCACGATTTTAAGAAGCACCAAAGGAATCACATGTATTAACAGTAAAGAGGATCTTCATATATCTCAAAGGATTATGGTATCCAAAAGGAAAAGATCTATCACTTATTACCTACACAGATGCAGATTGGGCAGGTTGTATTGATGACCGACGAAGCACAAGTGGAGCAACATTCTACTTAGGTGAGTGTTTGGTATCATGGCTAAGAAAGAAACAATCATCAGTATATCTATCTACAATTGAGGCAGAGTATATTGCAGCAACAACATGTTGTACACAGGTTTTTTAGATGAAACAAACTTTGATAGATATATATGTTGAATATGATGAGCCCATTCTAATATATTGTGATAATACAAGTGCCATCAATATCTCAAGAAGCCCAGTGATGCACTCCAAGACGAAGCACATTCCAATCAAGTATCACTTTCTACGGGAACAGGTTGCAGAAAAGAACATCGGAGTTGAGTATGCGGGAACAAAAGAACAAGTGGCAGGCATCTTTACAAAACCATTTCCACGGGAAGCCTTTGAATATCTTCGCCAAAGACTTGGAGTTATTTATACTCCAAAAATGAATGCTTTTGTAATGCTTATCTTATATGTATTAGATGTACACAAGGAAGCACCATAAGAGGACAATCTGTCAAGGGGAGTAGCCCTGGATGGAAACATACCTTTTCCATTGATGACAAAGGGGGAGAGATTTATCAGATGCAGAGGGCAGAGGCATGGTTCCAGGGGGAGCAGATTTATCAGCCGCAGAGGACAGAGGCATGGTTATAGGGGGAGCAGATTTATTAGCTGCAGAGGATAGAGGAATGGTTCTAGGGGGAGAAGATTTATCAGATGCAGGGGACAAAGGCATGGTTCCAAGGGGAGCATGAGTGATATGATTTCAGTATTGCATCAGAGTGTTGCCATCAATGCCAAAGGGGGAGATTGTTGATTAAGGCTGGTTGTAATTGATGTCAACTCTTTAAGAAAGCCCCATAGCACAAAGGTTTGGGTAATCGACCCAATATTGTTTGATGTAAATATGAATCATTATTGTTTTTTCATGGTTGATAAGAAGTAAATATGGATGAAATCCAAAGTGGTCCCCTTATGGTGAAAGCCCTCACGGGAAGATGCTTTGTGGAGTAAGAGAACCCATGCTTAGTTGTGGAATAATGAGATGAAGGAAAGTGAATTTGTCAAGGAAAATATCCTAGATGAATATTGCTTGTCATGTCATTTCCAGTGGTATGTGGAACATCACATAATTCCTCACGGTTAGATAGTTATGGCCATGAGAAGTTCGAGACCCTAGATTTGGGTAATGGACCCAAGTTTGATGGGTAACGGTATGAGTTATTATATATTTTCAGATAATACTATTATATTTGGATAGTACATGTCATGCCATTTCTGGTGGTATATTGAACGTTACATAACTCCTCATAGATTGAGAGTTATGGCCTTACGAAGTTGGAGGACCCTCATATGTCATTTAGAAGCCCCAAAAGGTCAAAGTAATCAAAGTGGTTTAAAAGATTTTAAAAGGTAAATAATAAAATGAAGTGATAAGTGTATTATAATTCAAAGTGAATACAAAATAAATTATTTCAATAATAAATTTAATGGATAAATTAGAAGTGGACCCAATCCTAAAATAAGGAAAGTGAGCCAAGTGACCTAGAAGATGTTTTTAAGAAAGCTACTTGGAGAGTATAAATAAGAGGCAAGGATCTCTCATTTGAATCACACTTGAGCATATTGAATATCTATATGTGTCTGAGGTAACCAAGGATATCTAAACCAGAATTTTGAGTGAAGGTAAAGAAAAGAAGGCTGAAATGCAAGGAAGGATAAATTCTTTTGATGGTGCTTTCTAAGGTATGTTATTTACAGGTCATCTCACCATTTTCGCTATAAATTTTTTTCTATAATGATTCAGACTGTGAAATTGATATGAAAGTGAGAAAGCATATCCAAGTATCGGTGGTAAAAAATTCATCTTCTAGGTCAATGTATTTTGGGAATTACACTCTGTGGAAAACATGGTTTGTGGCCAGTCCTAAAAGTAGTCAAAATTAGGTGTTACGGGAAACATGTCATAACTTCTTCATAACAAATCTAAATTCAGTGAGACCAAATGTGTTGGTTAGGGTATAGTATTTTATATGTTGTATAATAGTTTCAAATAAATTCATCAAATATTTTGTGCGGGGTATTCTCTATAAGGTCTCTCTCTAGAATAAGCCAGAATTCAACAAGGTATGTCATTTTTTCTATAAATCATTTTCTGAGATGTTCCAAGTCGTGACACTTGGAGGAATTGCATAAAATGCACCGAAGAACATTTTGTATCAGTTTTAGAGTTTTATACATTACATGTTCAAAGTTATGATTACTTCAAGTTAGGGTTGTTGACTAATCCAAAACTATGCATGTGAAACTAAAGAAAAGTTTGATGAAAATGATAGTCTCTTGATTTTAAAGTTAAGGAAGGTTTGCAGGAATGTGATCATATACACCAGGTCTATTACAGAGCTACAAAACAGATTTGGATGATGAAATTGATGAGGGTTTTATGTTGTGGTACATGTTGAGTACATGGTTGAGACAAGTAGTTGATGAGTTGGCGCACATACATGAGGTGTATAGTTGATGATGTTGGTACATATTGATGAGTCATAGTTGATAAGTAGCTAACACATGATTGGTACATACTTGGTACATGGTTGGATGCACATGTTTATGGTACAGTTTGATTACAGGTTGGTGCATGGTTGATGCACTTGTTTATGGTACAGGTTGATTACAGGGTGAGGTACAGGTTGATGCATGGTTGATGCATGGTTCAGATTTATTGATACAGGTTTACAGTGGTATATCTAGTAGTGATAGTGTGACAGTGGTTCCATCATTCTACTTATACTTCAGGGTGGCAAGACGGGGTGAGGACAGGTGGTTGTAACCACCTTTCGGTTGTAGCCAAAGAACATTTGGGGTTGTAGCCTCCTTCTGGTTGTAGCTAGAGAATTGGGGAGTTGGAGCTTCCCTCAGGTTGTAGCCTATGAAACTAGAGGGTTAGAGCCTCCTTCCAATTGCAGCTGGAAAACAAAGGAAGTTGGTGCTTCCAATGAATGTAATTCTTCAAGACATATAAGAAAAAACATTATGTGGTTTTCTCTCGATTTAGCTTTCTATGTAAAACACTAGTGTATTGTATATGTGTGTGATTGTTTATTTCTTATTGCTCATTATTGGATAATAATTCTACATTGATATAACATTTGAAGAAAAACTATTATAATTACGCTATTACTGATTCACCCCCCCTCTCAGTAATCCAACAATTGGTATCAAAGCAAGTTCCTTCAGAAATCAATTTAACCACTGAAAGGTAGATCATGGAAAGTACCAACTCGTATAAAATTGGAATACCACAGTTTGATGAACAAAAGTGTTCTTTTTATAGCATAAGGATGAAGACATATATACAGGCACAGGTATTTCAAGTTTGGCAATCAATTATAGATGGATACACTACACCTACAGTTCCACCAACAAATGACAAATCAGTGAAACTCGGTAAAAATAATTCCACAGCCAAAAATTCACTTTTGAAGGGTCTCAGTGATGCAGTATTCACGAAAGTTGCACATTGTAAATCTACTAAAGAGATTTGGGACAAGCTTCAAAATATTTATGAAGGATATTCAAAAGTCAAAGTAGCAAAGCTTCAAACTTACATAGGTCAGTTCGAACAACTAAAAATGAAGGAAGATGAAGATATCACAACCTACTTCTTGCTAGTCGATGAAACAGTGGATGCATTCATAGGATTGGGAGAAGAAATCAAAGAATCTGTAATTGTTCAAAAGGTACTAAGATCTCTTCCTATGAGATTTAACCCTAAGATATCATCGCTAGAAGAAATATCAGATCTAAACTCAATAAGCATGAACGAACTACATGGAATTTTCAAAGCATATGAGATGAGAACTGAACAAGAAAATCCATATGTAAAAGACGCAGCCTTCAAAGCATCCAAAATATCAAAGCAAAAGAAAAAGGAACAAGAAGAATATAGCAGTAGCAACGAAGTTCCAGAAGATGATGAAGAAGTGGCCAACTTCATCAAAAGACTGAACAAGGGAACCAACGATAGGTACAGAGGTAAGATTCCTTTAATTTGTTTTAATTGTGATGGTATGGGTCATTTTGCTAACAAATGTCCTCATAAGAAAAAGAGAAATGATGAAGGTTACTCAAAAGACAGACAAACATATAAAGGTAAAAGAACTACAAAGAAAGTTTTCAAGAAAAACTTTTGCACCAAAGAAGACATCTCATCATCAGATGAAGATGAAGTCAGTGACAGTGAAACAGGGAGAGTTTTATTCATGGAAGTAGAAGACTCCAAAGAAGAATATGAAGAATCATATGAAGAATAAATTGAAGAGACAAAAGTTGACTTTCGAGAAGAATTAATGAGTGCAATAGAAGTTATCAGAAGAGAAAAGAAGAAAAAAAAGAAACTACAAGTATAACTAGATAAGAAAAAAGACATTAAAGAACTAGAAGAAATGATCACAAAATTGAAGATTCAAATGGAAGAAGATAAAAGAATTGAAGAAGCACTCAAAGAACAAGTAGAAGGAAAGGACATGATCATTGGAAACCTGGAAGCAGAGATTGTCACACTAAGAAAGAATATTCAAAAGAAAAATATGCAGAATAGCTCAAAAGTTCTGGATGACATTATCAACAGGCAAAAATCTTATCTTGAAAAGTCCAGACTTGGATACAATTATACAGAAAAGGGATCAAACTCCAAAACAACAGAGCAAGAAACAAATCCGAAAAGTTATGTAGAAACAATCAAAGGGGATAAAAAGATATACATGAAAGATTACAATGACACTCCTCCACCGAGAAGATTCAGATTTCAGAATCAACAACAAATAGACATGCCTCAAGAAGTAGAAGGATTCATAAGAGCACCTCCTTTCATAAGATCTTTAACTACTAGGTATTAAACTATATTTTTTGGTTTATGTTATGCATGTAATAATTTTGGACATAAAGTTGTAAATTGTAAAGCTAACAATAGGAACAAAAACTACTTTGAGATTCATACACAAAGGGGTTATTCAAGAAGACCTAGTGAAACACAGAGAAGAAGTTACAACAGGTTTGAATCTTTGAGCACCGAAGTGGAATGTTACAAATGTAACAATTTTGGACACATGGCCAAAAATTGTAGAATGGCAGTCCCTCCTAAAGAACCTTAGAAAATGACATGGATAAGAAAGCAAGATCATTATAGCAATGAAGAATGCACAGTCACTCTACAAGCTAAACAAAAGAAACATGGTTGGTATGTTGATAGTGGATGTTCAAAACACATGACAGGTGATAGAGACAAGTTTTTTACATTACAAAAGGAAAGAGATGAATCAGTCTCCTTTGGAAATGACGATTCATCCAAAATCTTTGGAAAATGCACAGTCTTAATTGGGAACAAGAATGAAAAGGCAGAAAATGTTCTACTAGTAGAAGATATGAAACATAATCTTTTAAGTGTGAGTCAAATGTGTGACCAATAGGGATGATTTTAGGGGATAAATTTCACTCATGGTCTCATTTTCCATGGTTTTTCCAAAAACAAGATTCACTATTTTAAAAATGATTCGCCCAAATTCTATAGGATAAAATTATTTACCTTAAAAATCGCCAAATTTTTATAAAAACTATATAAAATCCTTAGAAATTTGAAAATTTTTACAAAAATATCGCCAATCATTTATAGTTGGCATTCGAAGGATTAGTAAGATTCGCCAAGCTTTATACATTTTAAAATAAATTTCCATCCTTAAAATCATCCCTGGTGACCAAGGTCCTGAAGTTACTTTCGATTCACAAAAGTGTGAGATAAGAAAACAAGGTTCAGGGAAATTGGTCGCTACAACTGCAAGAACTTCAAGCAACATATATTTGTTAAGCGAAATTGGAAATGAAAAGTGTTTTATAGGAAAGGAAGATGAAATTTGGCTATGGCACAGAAGAATGGGTCACATGCATTTTGATAACCTTGTCAAAGTCAAGAAAAGAGAAGCAGTCATAGAAATGCCCCAACTCACGAAAGAAACCAACGTTTTATGCAAGCATTGTCAACAAGGAAACAAAACAAAGACCAGGTTCAAATCAAAGGAATATTCAACAACAAAACCACTGGAAATTGTGCATACTGATCTAGTTGGACCAACTACAACAAAAGTCTTAAAATGTGAGAGATACTTTATGTTATTAGTTGATGATTATACAAGAATGACTGCAATTTTATTTCTCAAGAACAAATCAGAAGCTTTTAAAAATTTCAATATCTACAAGGAAATGGTTGAAAATGAGATGGATTCAAAAATCAAATGCTTAAGATCGGATAATGGAGGAGAATTCACCTCAAAGGAATTTATGGACTACTGCAACAATCATGGAATAAAAAGACAATTCTCCATCGCTAGGACACCTCAACATAATGGAGTTGTTGAAAGAAAGAAAAGGACAGTACAAAAAATGGCTCGAACAATGATAATGTATTCAAATTTGACAGATATTTTTTGGACACAGGCAGTGCATACAGTAGTTCACATTCAAAACACAGTAATGCTAAAAAACAAAACTGATAAAACTCTCTACGAGCCGTGGAAAGGAAGACCAGCAAATGTGAACCACTTCAGAGTTTTTGGAAGCAAATGCTACATCAAAAGAGAACATGGCAGAATGGGAAAGTTTTACTCTCATTTGGACAAAGAAATACTTGTTGGTTACTCAAGTACAACGAAATCATACAAGTGTAATGATCTAAGATTAAACAAAGTTGTGGAAAGCATCAACGTAATAATTGGTGAAATAGGCAGACCAAAATCAAAGGAAGAAGAAAACAAATCAATGAAACAACTTTTTGAAGAAGAAGATGAAAAAGAAGAAGAAGAGGAAGATGAAGATGAAGAGAATCTGACATAAGTAGAAGAGCAAGTTCAACAAGTATCTCCAAAGACACCTAGCAAATAAGTACAGAAGAATCATCCTTCAGATCAGATTATTGGAAACAAAGATGCAGGAGTTGAGACTAGAAAAAAAATACATTCACCAGAACAAACACACCTAGCACTCTTATTTACAATTGAACCGAATTTCTTTGAGGAAGCCAGCAATGATGAATTTTGGAATAAGGCCATGGATGAAGAATTGGATCAAATAGAGAAAAATGACACTTGGGAATTGGTTTCAAGACCAAAGAATAAGAATGTGATCGGCACAAAATGGGTTTTTAGGAATAAATTGAATGAAGATGGACAGGTTACAAGGAACAAAGCTATATTGGTATGTAAAGGATATGCACAGATTGAAGGAATCGCCTTTGAAGAGACATTTTCCCCAGTTGTCTGAATGGAAGCAATCTATTTTCTTTTAGATTATGCGTGCTCCAAAAATGTTAAAGTATATCAAATAGACGTAAAATCAGATTTTATGAATGGGGAACTTGAAGAAGAAGTGTACATTGAACAACCAAAAGGATTTCAGTTGTCAGAAAACACAGACTATGTGTGTAAATTAAAGAAGGCCTTGTATGGTCTAAAACAAACTACTAGAGCGTGGTACTCTAGACTGGATAAGTATTTGTAGCAGACAGGGTTCATAAAATGAAGTGTAGACAACAACCTCTACATCAAGGTAAGTCAAGATAATATTTTATTAATTGAAGTTTATGTTGATATTATTTTTGGTAGTGATGATGACAGGTTAAACTAGAAATTTGCAAAAGACATGCAGAATGAATTTGAAATGTCATTACTTGGAGAACTATCCTTCTTTCTGGGACTTCAGATACGTCAAAGCAACCAAGGAATTTATATTTCTCAAACCAAGTATATCAGATAAATGATAAATAGGTTAGGAATGGAAGATTGCAAACCAATTATCACTCCCATGCAAACCAGTTGTAAGTTTAGCAAAGATGATAATTCAAAGTCTACATATCAGAGGAAATATAGATAAGTGATTGGCAACCTACTATATGTGACAACATCTAGATGAGATGTAATGCAGGTAGTTGGACAGGTGGCACAATTTCAAGCAACACCAAAGGAATCACATATATTAACAGTAAAGAGGATCTTCAGATATCTCAAAGGAACATAAGAGTTTGGATTATGGTATCCAAAAAGAAAAGATCTTTCACTTATTGCCTACACAGATGTAGATTAGGCAGGTTGTATTGATGATCGACGAAGCACCAGTGGAGTAGCGTTCTACTTAGGTGAGTGTTTGGTATCATGGCTAAGAAAGAAACAATCATCGGTATATCTATCTACAACRGAGGCAGAATATATTGCAGCAACAACATGTTGTACACAGGTTCTTTGGATGAAACAAACTTTGACAGATATACAGGTTGAGTATAATGAGCCCATTCCAATATATTGTGATAATACAAGTGCGATTAATATCTCAAAAAACCCAGTGATGCACTCCAAGACGAAGCACATTCCAGTCAAGTATCACTTTCTACGGGAACAGGTTGCAGAAAAGAACACCAGAGTTGAGTATGTGGGCACAAAAGAATAAGTGGCAGACATCTTTACAAAACCACTTCCACAGGAAGCCTTTGAATATCTTTGCCAAATACTTGGAGTTATTTCTACTCCAAAAATGAATGATTTTTTAATGTTTATCTTATATGTATTAGATGTACACGAGGAAGCACCCTAAGAGGACAGTTTTTCAGGGGGAGTAGCCTCGGATGGAAAGATACCTTTGCTATTGATGACAAAGAGGGAAATATTTATCAGATGCAAAGGACAGAGGCATGGTTCCAAGGGGAGTAGATTTATCAGATATAAAGGACAGAGGCATGGTTCCATGGGGAGTATATTTATCAGATGCAGAGGAAAAAGGCATGGTTTCAGGGGGAGCATGAGTGATATGATTTCAGTATTGCATCAGAGTGTTTCCATCAGTGCCAAATAGGGAGATTATTGATTAAGGTTGGTTGTCATTGATGTCAACCCTTTAAGAAAGCCTCGTAGCACAAAGGTTTGGGTAATGGACCCAATATTGTTTGATGTAAATATGACTCATTATTGTTTTTTCATGGTTGATAAGAAGTAAATATGGATGAACTCCAAAGTGGTCCCCTTATGGTGAAAGCCCTCATGGGAAGACGCTTTGTGGAGTAAGAGAACCCATGCTTAATTGTGGAATAATGAGATGAAGGAAAGTGAATTTGTTAGGAAAAATGTCCTAGATGGATATTGCTTTTCATGTCATTTCTGGTGGTATGTGGAACGTCACATAATTCCTCACGGTTAGAGAGTTATGGCCATGAGAAGTTGGAGACCCCAGGTTTGGGTAATGGACCCAAGTTTGTTTGATGGGTAACGGTATGATTTATTATATATTTTTAGATAACAATATTATATATGGGTAGTACATGTCATGCCAATTCTGGTGGTATCTAAAACGTCACATAACTCCTCACGGTTTGAGAGTTATGGCCTTACGAAGTTTGAGGACCCTCATATGTCATCTAGAAGCCCCAAAAGGTCAAAGTAATCAAAGTGGTTTAAGAGATTTTAATAGGTAAATAATAAATTGAAGTGATGAGCATATTATAATTGAAAGTGAATACAAAATAAATTATTTCAATAATAAATTTAATGGAGAAATTAAAAGTGGACCCAACCCTAAAATAAGGAAAGTGGGCCAAATGACCTAGAAGATGTTTTTAAGGAAGCTACTTGGAGAGTATCGTTAAAAGGCAAGGCTCTCTCATTTGAATCACACTTGAGCATATTGAATATATATATGTGTCTGAGGTAACTAAGGATATCTAAACCAGAATTCTGAGTGAAGGTGAAGAAAAGAAGGCCGAAATGCAAGGAAGGATAAATTCTTTTGATGGTTTTTTCTAAGGTATGTTATTTGCAGGTCATCTCACCATTTTCGCTCTAATTCTTTTTATATAATGATTCAGACTGTGATTTTCCAATTTGGTATTTTCTTGCACATAGGTGTATTAAATCAATCTTTAAGTTTATTTTATTTTTCTTAAATTTCTCAAATTGATTTACCTCATTCCTATTTTATTTAGTTAATAATTTAGTTTTAGTCTTCTTAGGAGCTTAGGCTTAATTTTGCATAGTCTTAGATTTTCATTTGGGGATTCACAATTAATTAATTTAATCCTTAATTCACTAATTAATTAAAGCCAACAATGTTTAACATTTTATAGTGTTTAATTATTTGTTCAAGGCTTTCTAGGCCACTTAGATTCATTGAATCAAGTTTTGTTTCCGCGACATGCCCTTAAATATGCACATGATGCTCCAAGGGTGCCACACACCTTTGATTCAAATTTTTAATTACATGATGTGCCCTTTAAAACACACTTCTGCTCCAAGGGTGCCACTCGCCTTTAACTGGTTTTGGTGGTTGTCCAACCATTGGAATCAAACTCCATTCGAGTGACGTTGTGAGAGACTGAGGGCTTCTAATAAATAATGACCCTGCCTTATTGCATGCCCTTTAGAATTATTTGTGAGTGACTGTCTCATTCTTCCCTCACGACAATGTGGACCTCTTGAACTAGGTAATCGTTAACCTACAATTCGAGCCACGCTCAAAGTGCTAGTAGGTTGTGACATGGACATTGCCACACCTCTCTCTCAATATTTGGTTTATGTGCATGGCCCCTTTACTTCTTATGTTAATAAGATTAGTAAGTAATCATCAACCTGCATCCATCAACAAAACACTGTCAATGATCCATATACAAAATTATACTATAATCGATCATATGTTACATATGCATAAATGAAATACTCAAACCAATACAATCCACTCCCTCACTCAATCTGGAGTCTAAGGAGGTCCATTGATGCCATCGAAATCCACAATGTGTCAAGTGTCTTGCACACTCACGAAAAAACTCATTAATAACATTTTTCAATATGCATATAGAAAATAACATAAAATCATAATCCATCAACACTATCATAAGACTCCATAATCGAAACAAATAATCATGTACTATAACAGGACCACTTGCATGCAAGTGTCCTCAAATAAGTCAATAACATGTGTGCACACGAGCGAGATGTTACACTTTAGCATTTCAAAAATCTTGTTTGAGGGTTGTGTAAGGTTTCAGTACAGTCTTGATATTCTTATTAGCCAATTGTTTGGAGATATGATGAATGGTTCCTTGGATATAGGGGAGAGAAATGAGAGCATGAGGTGAAGAGGAGGATGAAAAGATTTTTGGTTTTGGATTGTTGGCTGAGAGCAAGGAATGACTAATTTGAGATATATAGAGTATCCCTTGGATATCAAGGCCTTGGTTATATGACAGTTGTCCTACGCAAGGAATTGAGGGTCGCAAATGTGAATGGCTCACGTAACTAGGGTTTTTAGGAAAACTAATTTTTGTGCTGGATGATGGTGGGAGTTGGCATGAAGGTATCTTTCAGTGTTATTCTTCTTCCTATAAAATTGGTGGGAGATGGAACCATCAAGACACTGGGAGATAAAGACATGCAATAAGGGTAAGGAGTTTTCCTTTTTTATTTTCATAGTGAATTAGATCCTTTCCCAATTTTTCCTTCAAAATTGTATTTTTCTTCGTGATATAAGTGTTTCATTTGGATATATATATTTGTCTCTCTATAATTCCCCCTCACATCTTCGACTTATGTATTTTCCTATTCATGTCATTATGTCTTTAATTTTCTCATATTATATTTTTTTTCATTTCCTTTTTTGAAGCTTTGACTTTTCTCCTTAATTTGTTTAGTAATCTCCTCTGGAAATGTTTTATTATTTGTTAATCTCTTTTGTTTTCATCAACTAAATTAATATTTTATACATTTCTTTTAACAACTATTTTATTATTTTAATCTTCCATCCTCTTATTTCACTCTTCGTGCTCAATGTTCATTTATCCACATCATACTATTTTTTAACTTATTAACTTCATCGTCTATGATGATGAGCGGAGTGTCCACTCGAAACGTTGTAAGTTTCAAAAGGTCCAATCATATCATAAAAATATTCTTAATAAGATGAATAAAATTAAATTTGTCATTTTTTATTTTATTTAGATCTTTAATATATTTGGTATTAAGATATATCAATAAACATATTTTTAATAATTAAAATATTTTTTGATAAAATAAGAAAATAAATCAATAATAAAACTTGGTGACTAAGTCTCTTTCTAATTATTTATTAGAGAATTTCAATGAAGAGACAAAAATATAAATAAAACAGAATTTAAGAAAATGATCCTTTAATTGATACTATTATTTTATTCTTCGTCCTTTTTTATTTAATGGATGCTATTATTATAATCCTTGTCCATTTTTTTACTGGCTAAGGTTGAAGGCTAAAGCAAGAAACGCGAAGACTACTCCATGATGAAACAATGCATTATATTATAAAGGAAAATAATACTACAATATACCATCCTCCATTTCATTCAAATTGCAAAACAATATGCAGATTATCTTTCTTGGTGCGTTAATTTCATGTCTTTGGTTCCCTCTTTGTGTGATTTTTTTTCGTCAACTTGTTTTTATAAATAACATCATTTTTTATGTCTTTTGTGCAACTCTTTTTTGTGTCTTAGATTGTGTTATTTTATTAGATTGTGTTATTTTGTGTCGCTTTATACCTTTAGCACAAATCCTACATCATTTACCACCTATGTTTATGCATCATAGTGGTGCCGTTTTTGCATCAATTTTTAAAATTGAAATGAATGGTGAAGATTGAAGGGCGAGGATTGGGGTTTGCAAGTTAGGTGGCTAAGTAGGGTTGGTAAAATGAGCTAGGTTAGTGGGTAAGGTTACGTAAGTTATTTGAGTTAGGTTTTTGCGCTAGGTGGGTTAGTGGGGTACCTTAGATTTGTATGCTAAGGTGGCTTAGTGGGGGTATATTATGTAAATTAATGGGGGTAAGTATAATTTAGGTGAGTTAGTGGAGTTTGTAGGATGGATTAATGGGTTATATAGGTTAGGCCAATTATATTTTCCTAGCTTATATAATGGTAGGTTATATGAGTTATGTAAGCTATGTGGGTTAGGTAGCTTGGGTTACATGGGTTATGTGGGTTACATTGGTTAGATAAGTAAGTGGGTTAGGTTAGATTATATGGGGTAGTGCATGAGTAGGATAGGTGGGTTTTTGGATTAGAGGGTTAAGTAGGTTATTTTGAGTACTTTAGGGGATAGTTGGGTTAGTGGGTTAGGTAGTTTATGGGTTATGTGGATTATATAGGTGTATGGGTTAAGAGGATTGTTTAGGTTTTGGGGATTGGTTGACTAATAGGAAAATCTAAGTGGGTTGGAGAAGGTTTAGTAGGTGTGATTTATGTGTTAGGTAGGTTAGTAGGTTAGTGTCACAATGAAAATTTAGGCTGGGTAAGATTTCTCAATATATAATAAAATATGGATTTAATGAAAATAAAATTATTGTTTTGTGATTATTATGATAAAAATTTCCATATTATTTAATAAACATAAAAATAAGGAAATCTCTTTGAATATTCATCACATATTACAATAAATAATTTCATGGAGAATTCTCATATATCAATTTCAATGTATGAGTTTACGGTCCAATATATGCATACAATTGCATATTTACAACATTAATAGACCTCCATGAACATAACGTTATGTTCAAATTTCCTAACACTTTTTGTAATTCAAATCAAAATTCACTATCACCTATCAAATATTAATATCTAAACAAACAAACGAAAAAATCTCAACAATTTTTTTAGTGAAATTTTACTAAATTTCTCATTTTCACCAATTTTGAACATGATAAACATCAATTTAACAAGATACTAAACATCAATATCAAATTGTTGCTAATCAAATTTGATAAGGTCAAAATTTATGATAAGAAAGAACCATCTATTAATGGACTCTTTTGATATAAAGAAATTATCCAGATAAATCCAAAAAAATATTTGATAATTAATAAATGAGTTTTATGTGTTTTAAAAGATATTGATGAAAAATGAACCTTATATTTTTTTGGTTTAAGAGTGGAAAATTTTTGCTATTTTAGTAAATTATCTTATGATGAGATTTTGAATATACGGATGATAATATTGATGGTTAATGTCCACTTGGTTTAGAACATATGAAGGGTAAGGAATTTCTTATCTTCTTTTATCATTTACTTCTATGCTAGAAAATATTTAATTGAATATTTGGTGAATTACCATAGTTTTGATAAGTTAAAATATTAGGAAGGTCAATATTGTAACATATTTTTCAAAGTTGTGATTTAAGTTAGAGGTAATTTGTTTTTACCATAAAGTGTTTCTCATCTTCAACCCTCTCAGTGTCACAAAGATGACACCCGTAATGTTTTAAGAATTGTTCAACACCATGTTTCATTATGGACCTCATGAGATTTTGTTCCTATTTTAAGAATGCTAATTTTCTTCTTTATGCTAGTCAAAACATAGAGATACATTAGATTTTCTAGACTAGATTTAATCACCTCCTTATATTGTCTTAATTTTCTTTACAAATTTATTTTAGATTCTTAATAAACAAAATGATGTTATAGAAAATGATAAATAAACTAATTCTTTAAAAACTCAAAATAAGTATATATATAAAATTATCATTCTCTTAAAATGTATCATGAATTTATAATAAATCTTTATTATTTAAAATTTTCATTTATTTTAAAAATTAATATATATATATATATATATATATATATATATTATTTATTTATTTATTTTTATTTATTTTTAAGAAATAAA
This sequence comes from Picea mariana, assembly GCA_032191745.1. Classification (NCBI taxonomy): domain Eukaryota; kingdom Viridiplantae; phylum Streptophyta; class Pinopsida; order Pinales; family Pinaceae; genus Picea; species Picea mariana. Next base: position 210,009 of record JASDQU010103124.1, read on the forward strand.
AAATAAAAAATGAATTTTTTTAATTATTAATGATACGGGAATTCATTATTATTTAAAACCTTTTCTTGTTTGGACGAAAAGTTAGTAAGAAGAATGATCTCTTTTCCTTACGGATAATCCTATGAAGAGAATTCGACGTGTAAGTAGAAGTTAGAAATTGATCTCCCGAGTCCCAAGTGATTTAGGGATTATAAAAAAAAAATATGTTATCTATTATTTGTTTTATATAATTTATAAATTTTTTTGGTTGAAGTAGAGAGTGATATTGATTATAGTAAATTGAAAATAATTTTATTAACTCTTTATAAAAGAACATGTTATTTTTGGTTTAATGATTAAAAACATGTGTCTTTTTTTAAAAGGTTACAAGTTTAAATCAAAAGTAGAGTAGAATATGCATATCTCTGTAGACATTTTATTATTTGAAGTGGTCCTAACCTTAAAAACAGATTATTATTAATTTATAATTAATAAATATAAAATATAAATATTAATATATATTATATTGTTGAAATAGATAGTGATATTGATGATAGAAAATTGAGAAAAATGTTATTAACTTTTTAAAAAGGAAAATAAATATGTATTTGTTATATATCTTTTTAAAAATTGTAATTTATAATGAATAAATATAGAATATTAATATTAATATATTTTAATATTAAATATATATTACAAATTTATAATTAAATGAAAAACCACTATTAAAATTATACTTATTAAGTACCCCTATTTTGAAAATTAAGGGGCCCACATGAGTGCCTAAAAGGCTTGTATAACTCCTAAAAATTATGTACAGCATCTTGGAAGGTTTGTATGAAGCCTCATAAGGATTGTACCTTTGCAAGCCTACACCAACCATCGATGTATTTCATAAGAATATATATAATAATTTTATCAACTGTTAACCTTTAATTTTGGCTTTTAACGAAGATGGGGATTGACACAAAGCTTTTTACAATTCCTTTCTTTTATTAGTTTATGATATTAAAACTATAATCATTAATTTATTTATATCCCCAACCACAATGTATTTCATAAGAATGTATATAATATTTTTATCAATTGGTAATCTTTATTTTTGGCTTTTAACTATGATGGGATTGATACAAAGCATTTTTACAATTTTATTTTATTTTATTATTTTATTATTATTTTAATTTATGATATTAAAACTATATTTATTAATTTATCTATATACCATTTGTGTATTATTTAAATTGATTTTTCATATATAGATAAACTAGCACATCTACTAACTCGTAGCTGAAAATGTTGAAAGGTAGCGGTTGAGAATGCGTGTCTCTAATATATTGAGAATATGTGTCTCCAATATAAAACGTTTGTGGTAATCCATATGTGGTAATATGAAAAGTTTGGCTGCATTAGGTTGATAAATGGAAAGTTGCAATTACATATCCTTACAGTAATTTTTTAATGTGATTAGATAAATGTTAAAAAGTAAACATGTTAACAGAAGAAAGCTATGAACAATAAATCTGATCCATTGATTTTGAAGGACTACTAAGAATATGCCAGCATCTTCAATGCATAGCCATCAGATTAGAGTTTAAGATTAAATAAAGTTAAAAGATCATTAATACTGCCCATTGTCAATAGGTGTACGCCTTTCGACATAACAAAGAACTTCATCTCTTTATCTTAGGATCAATATTCGTTGCCCAATCATTACAGATTTCGCCAGCTTTGTTGCCCAATATACGTTAGGTCGATGAAGCTTGCGCTGGCTTTTGTTAGCTTTCTTGTCAGGTTATTCACATCATAAGCTTTAGTTTTATGAGAAGTTACGTCAGTGAAGCTTTTTTAATAAATATTATCATTATGGTAGAATTGAGTGTTTGATATCGTTGTTTCAGAAACAACAAAGTGTATTTTCAATTAATGAATTCTTGTGGTCGCTGACATGGTGTGCTTTTCTTGTGCCTTCCACATATTGCATTATTCAAATGATACATGACATTCTATCACTGCTTTTACTGTTTTGTTTAAAATTAAAATTCCCACTGTGGCTGACATTGTGTGTTTTTCTTCCGCCTTCGGCATACTGCATTACTCAAATGATCCAGGACTAATCCTATCATTGCGTTTACTGTTTTCTCCACCACATACTTAAATGTAATCACCATCATATAAAAACATTCTGATTATTAAGAATATTCAAATCGTATTCTTCCTGCGTGCAGAGATTTTCAAGAATCTTGAAATCTCTGTCATTTCCTCGACGCACATAACTTTCAGGAATCTAAAAATGATGAAAGTGATTAGCGCGTGGGTAGCAAGAATATCAGGAGACATAATACCATCTGAAAAGAATATCAATATCGGGAGACTTTTGACAGTGGGAGTTATTATCTCATACAGCATGCTTGTAAAGAGAAAAAATCATTGAGGGGAGAGGAGAAATGGAAAAAGAAGCATAGATACGTTGTATGTAATGCAATGCACTGCAAGTTATAGAAAATCGATGTATTTTTATGATATCTGAATTGTTTGAATTGAACGCATCTTATATTTTTACATTATTGAAATCAAATGTATTTTATGTTCCTTGCTACTAAAATTATTTAAACTTTTCGGACGTGCCACTACAACGACTCTCAAATAAATATTGGACAAGAATGTAATGACAATTAACATTTCTTGAATGGACATTTTCATTTACTTGATGATATCAATTATATGAAAATAGTGATAAAATGTAACATGTATATTCGTCATTGAGGTATGATAAATATTGAATTATGCATAACCAAGTAGATGTTATGCAATAAAGATGATAGGTGTCGGCTACGGGCTACCATGGGATAATGATAGGTGTCGGAAAAGGGTTACCATGCATAAAATATGTCATAATTTTTTTTATATAGGAGGTTACAAAGTTGCATAGCTTACTCTATGTGACATCGTCTAGACCGGATGTGAGGCAGCTGGATAGGTTACTTTTTTTTTATACAGATGTGATGCAGGTAATTGGATAGGTTATTTTTTTTATACAGATGTGATGTAGGTAGCTAGATAGGTTGCAAGGTTTCAAGTGACACCAAAAGAAACACATGTTATGAAAGTCAAGAGAATATTCAGATATTTCAAAGGAACATAAGAGTTTGAATTATGGACGAACACATGAAGAAAGAAGAGTTGCAGGAGACTAAGGGACGAAGTTGATATTATTGTTTTAGTATTTTCATGAAGTTATCCACAAGTTGCAGTGAAGGAGAGCAACATCTGTGAGTTGCACACTTAGAGAAGTGCAAACATATGTAGGGTTCAGTGAAGGAAAACACAGATGCACAGAGAAGCAAAAAAATCCATGAGTTGTAGAGGAAGTAGGGAGCATACAACTCATATCGACACCCTGTTGTGGGAGTAATAGTGATAGATTAGTAACATGTCGATTGATTCAATAGTAGTGACGGGTTGTATACATTTATATTTTTGGGTGTTTGGATGGGGCAAGGAAAGGGGGGGTGTATCGTCCTTTCGGTTGGTGCCAGAGAATTGAGGAGTTGGAGATTCCTTGAGGTTGGATCGTGAAAACTAGGGGGTTGGATCCTCCTTCCATTTGTATCTAGAAAATAAGGAATTTGGTGCTTCCTACAAATGTATTTCATTTGACATATAAGAAAATCATTCTGTGATTTTCTCTCGCATTGGATTTCCACATAAAATTCTAGTGTACTATGTATTTGTGGTTTCTTATTGCTCATGGTTGATTTATACTGTTGATGATAAATTAAATGATAATGTTGAATTTTTTAATTCTTCTCATAAAGTTAAAGAATACACATTGTTGTTAAAAGCAGTAATAAAGTACTAATACTGATTCACTCCCCCCTCTAAGTATTCTTGCAGACACGATTTAAAGTCCTAGCATGCCCTCCACCCTTGATACAACCGATGTATAATGGGTGGCCTCCGGTCTCGCAACTCCACAAACAAAGATGATGTAAAAAACTCCATCATGGTAGGGATCTTGAACTCTAGATTCTTCGTGCCGAGGTCTTGGTCGAGAAATATTTTACTCGCGTCCTTCATGCGACCTACAAAGTCCTAGTATCCACCCTTACTATGACTTAGATTTACTCCTCTGCACATGATCTCTCGAACCCATGAGATCTCTTCTTTGTGTGTGAGATAGCAGACTCTCCTCTTCTCTCCCTATGCCTTAGATTTGACTATGCTCCTCTCTCATATGCGGCCAAAACTCCCACCTTATCTCTGATACCAATTGCTGAACATGGTTGCATGAAACAAATTAATGAATGGAGAAACGGGGAGAATGAAAAAATCACACACATAACACATAGAGAAATGGAGGCAGTGATATTCCGCTAATGCTTAGTCAAAGGAGAAATGGTTACACCGGTCTCATTTAGCACCTTGTGGGCTTCCATATTTAACCAGGAGTGTTCTCAAGCGCTTCTAGGAATATGGAAAGCCAAATGCTTGAGAACCTCCAAAACATGTAATGAAAAGGGTGTGTTTTCACCACCCAGAACTATCCTCTTTCATAGGATGTTGACCTCATGCCTCTCCTCAAAAAAATCGATATGATGGATAACAACAATAGATTGGGAGTTTTGTTGAAGCAGTTGCAATAAGATTCATTATATTTTATTAGGGATTTTTCTGATTTGTGGGGATTGCACGATTATGGAAATGGGTGAAATCATGAAGATAGGTTACACTTTTGTTTTTTTTATGAGAAAAAAAACTGTATTTTCACAAGTTATTCAACTTTTGACATACAAAAGTATTTTTTTTATTTAAAATTTCACTTTACAGTAAAAACAAAACTTGTGAAGAATTGTGTTAGCTTTCGAATGACTATTTTTCAATTTTTTTTTATCACAATTTGATATGTCAATTTGACAATTGTTTAACAGTATGTTTCTTAAACATGAAATGAATGATAATGAGTTACTTATTTCTACAACAATGTATATATTATTAAACTTATGTTTTTAAGAAACAAAATATATTGCAACAATCTACAGAGACTCTATTTTACTATGACTATTATTTTGAATTTAACGGATGAATATTATAATTTCTAGATTTTTTTTAAGTTGACCAAGCTAAAAACATTGCAGAGTTTAAAAACATGTTTTTCTACACCTTGTATCTATCTTAATTTTTACTTAAAACTAAAATTTAATTATACCCTTTTGAAAAGAACAGTCTAAGGATTATGAATACATTTTTTTCAAATTTTTTCACTCTATATTTTTTAAGATATCGATATTTCTTTTCACCGAATCATAATGTCTGCTGACAATATTATGTAGTGATTTTTTTTAAAAATGAAATAAAATTAGATAATAATAAAGAAAATGAAAACAAATTATACGAATTGAAAGTAGATTCAATTTTGGAAATGTTGGTGTCATTTTCGAAACCAAATTCTCAATGTTTGCAGGAGTCCGCAACCTCTGAAGTTTAGTTATGCTTGGGGCATTTCTCTGGTTTTGATTTTTAGTTGGAATTTCATTTTTTCGGCCAAAATAATAATTCGGCCGAAACAATAATGTTTCGGCTGAAAGTATAAAATCTAACGGAATACGTCAAATTAAATGGTTTCCATGTCTTTTGGCCGAAAAACTAATGCTTTCGGCCGAAAGACGGTCGAACAAATTATGTTCGTCAGAAAATATGAAATGACACGTCGTATGGGTTTTTTTCCCGCCAAATTGTATAAATAGGATTGCGACCAAACAAATTTAACACAATCCATCAAATGAACAAAAAGATATAAGCTCGAGGATAAGGATTTGAAAGCATTTCTATTACTGATTGCAGTTGTATTATTTTTTTTTTTATTCCCTCTATTCCATAGTATTAATCAGAGGATCGATATCGATACATGGTGGTTTTTTAAAACACTTAAACAAAGTTTCGAATCATCTTTTTGGTTTTTGTTGAATAAGGTAAATGATGTTTGTTCAAGTTTTTATTGGAATAACAATTTATATGTTGAAAGATAAATGTTGAGCATTTTTTCAAGGTGAAGTCTTTGTTGAACATATCTTTTACAGATAACTATAAAAATCATGGGAAACAAAAGTTTGCACAAGAGAAAATATGATCGCACTCGAGATGATAGTCGTCAAATCGAGCAAAGGAAAGAGCTTTATCGGAGAAAGAAACAAGAACGTGCAAATATTGAAGAAATAAACGATGATAATGTCAATAGAGATTTTCGACAAGAAGAAGTTCAACCAGGTATGCATATAGATATGATGATCAAGCAAATGACACACATTGGGACTGTATTCAGAAAGTACAAAATTCAAAGTACAGAATTCAAATTAAAAATATTGTAAATAATATAATTGATTGTAATTACAATTTCATGTTTTTCAAAAATCATAAATAGATTTGTCTCATAATGTCGAAGAAGATGTTGAAACCGAAATTGAATCAGAAGACGAATCACCTATAGGTATGTGTACATAAATTTAGATTAATATAAGGTGAACACTCAAGTATATATAACTTAGTGAATTTGTGTTTGGGTTATGTTTTTTAATATAAACTTTAAATTGAAATATGCAGGAGAATCTATCAGCATTGATGATGAAATATTAGAAAATGTTGATAGTGACAAATTTGGAAAGAAAAAAGTTAAACATTATATAAGATATCGAACTAAGAATATGTATAATACTTATTTCAAAGATGAATCAGTAACAGCACAGGCTCAACTTTTACTTTCTCTATTGAAGTCAAAAAAGTTAAAAGAAGCTACATCATTATTGGGTATTCAAAAGTCGACAAAAGATACAAAGGTACAATAGAATGTTTTTAACAATATAACTAGTGTATTAAAATATTTTGGAAAATCTCGAAAAGAAGATGTCCGTGTTGCACGTAAAACACTACAAACAACAATTGTTTCAGGGAGCAATATAAAAGATCGTTTGACACTACACATGGCAAAAACTTTGGGAACGCCAAGAAAAACATTACACAAACATAGAAAATTTCGTTTCCAAATATATGTAAATGATGAATTGGCTTGTTGGACAGTGATTTCTAGACAACCCTATAAAGATAGACTTGCAGAAAATGTTAAAGAATTGGCCCGTAAATGTTGGTTGGAAGAATCTCGTGTTTCACCACATACAAGGGATGTGTTGCATCGAAGAATAGCATGAAATCAATATGAAGAACATCCAAAACATATATTTTCAATGACACAAATAGAGTTTTTTAATAAATTCAAGGAAGAGCACAAAAAAGTTAAAATTTCTATCAATACATTTGTGCAACAAAAACCATGGTTTGTTAGACCCATCACTATCTGTGACACGTGTTGTTGTCATTATCATGTGGAGTTTCAGTTGTATTATGACACTTTTTTGGAATTTGGTAAAACTTTATGGCCATATTCACCTCCTCCTTCCGCAGTTCGTGTTTTTATATCTGAAATTCTATGTGAAAGAGAAGATGATGATTTATTTTACAAAAAAAAATGTGTTGGTGGAAAGAAATTTGATCATTGTGTAAATCTAAGTTTGTTTCATTCAAAGTATCATATTTATATGAATGATCAATCATTTTCTAATATAAAAGTCAATTGGAAAAGATATGAATATTTGAGAAGCACGACTCCACATTCTTCAAATGTTATTTCCAAAAGGCTTGATTTGAAGGTAGATAAAATCTGTTTGATAGAGTTTTTGAAGAAGTTTGAGGAAGAAATATATAAATACACCAATCATTCACATAGAGCTCGATGGCAAGATCTACAATTCAAACAATCACGTGAAGTGTTTCCACCAGGGACAATTTTGTCTGTAGTTGATTTTGCAGAGAATTACACATTCGCTGCACAAAAAGAAATACAGAGTGAATATTATCATTCTAATCAAGTCACTATATTTGTCCACGTTCTATATAGACATGCTCAACGGAGTCTTCCAAACATAGAAAACACCAATGACAATCGGCATGTTATTAAAGAATATCACTTTTATATAAGTGATGATCGAACGCACGACACACATTATGTACAACATTGTTTTGATAAATTTTATGATTCATTGTAAGAATGTGAAATCATATTCGATCAACATTGGATATGGTCCAATGGGTGTGCGGGTCAGTTCAAATCTGCACGATCATTCTATTGGTTATGTCGTCTTCATAAAAAATTAAAGATTACACATTGTTGGAATTTTTTTGAGACTGGTCATGGAAAAGGAGAGCACGACGGTGCAGGGGCATGTATAAAATGAGCACTTCGAAGGTATCAGCTGAACCC
>JASDQU010103124.1:231506-248168 GCA_032191745.1 Picea mariana
GTGACCAGAATGGTTGTCGTAACGACACAAGCCATTACAAAATGCAAGAAAATTTGCATGCCTTTCATTGGATAATTTGTTTACGATGCCAGAGTCTTTCGCAGGTCCACGGTTTACAAATTGGACTACGATCATTGATATAGAAAATACTGAAAATTATTTGAAGTTTGATGAAAAAGGGATACTATGTATGGAAGTGCATGGGTATATGGTTCCTTTTAATTATATTGATAAGACAATACGAACCACCAAAGAGCACCTTGTGTCAAGAGACCTATTCAAAAATGTTGTCATTTCAATGAGACACAACTTGATAGAAATTGCAAAGTCACTATCATCGGAGATAAGAGAACGATTCCCTCAAGATGAATTGTTGGACGCCATGTCTATGGTGTACCCTGAATATTGGAACAATTTAAAATGTCAACCTACTTTAAACCGTGACTTTGTGGAAAAATTAAATACTTTAGTGGACCACTTTTGCAAGAAGGTCGAGATACATGGAGAATAAGTTGAAGGTATTTTGGATCAATCAAAATTGTTTCAACAAGCCACACGCTTCGTTGAAACAATGTGGAATAAATTTTGTGCTTTGGAGAATCCTCTAGAATATGGTGCAATAACAAGATTATGGACTATTTTAGGTGCTAGCCAATACTTACATGAAAACATATCCAAATTAGCATTTTTTTGTCAAACCATGATTTTGGGATCAGTGGAGGATGAGAGAATGTTTAGTGCACTATCATTTTTGAAGTCAAAGATGAGGAACAAGCTTGATAAACATATGGATATATGTTTAAGATTATATGTAACAAAGTATGACATTTCCAATTTTCCATGTCAAAGAGCACTCGCTCTTTGGCGATCAGATTGTGATAGAAGGGGAGAAAACAATATAACAAGTTTCTCTAATGAACTTGATACAAAACATAATTCTTTGGAGGCTCATAATGATAGTCCATCTAAAGAGAGTCTTGTTCAAAATGAAGAAAATGAGCACCAAGATGAGAACTGGGAAATTGATATACCACAACATTTGATCTAATCCAATATATATGATGGCCTAGGGAACACTTATTTCACTATATGTGTTCCATTGGTGGTGAAAGAAATAGTGAATGGAATAAAATAGATGATGTGATTCTTGTGATACATTTTTCCTCTATTTTTGGAGTAGGTCGGAAATTATTTATCATAGCAAGATTACTATATGTCAATTTGAGGATGCATTTCAAGTAAAAATAGGTTCTATAATCTATATTTTGTGTTTTTCATTGTAAAATCGGAGCTACATTTTATTGATGCAAGTTATTTTAAGATTGATGATTTGATATTTAACTATTACATTGTCTCTTTCTTGTATGTGACAGGAAATGAAGTTGAAATTTGATGAAGATGGGACATATCTCTTCACATAGATAGTGTCCTAGTATTAAAGGGTAGATACTCGATTTAACAAGAATTATGCTAAGAAAGAATGGGCTCATTCAAGTAGATGAAATTGCATTCTTATGCTACTAGTAATTGCCAAGCTTCCATGACATATATGAGTGAACTCCATGTTGTTGGAATGCAAATATTAGTGCTTCTTTTCTCTTATGCATATTTAGTGGTATTTGATCTTGGATAGTAGGATTTATTCTCAATCATTATTTCATTTACATTGTTTGGAGAAACTGGTCCAATACATTTGTTGATAAATCTTCATTTCCATTTCTCAGCAATATTACAATATCCCAATTCGAATTATAACCTAAATACTAGAAGTAAAGATAATAATGGAAATAGAGGATTCTCTTTGAGAAATATGAGCTTCTCTATTATTGTTTTCTTGATTAGTTACATGCTATGGATTCCACCTCAACAATCCACCAAAAATTTGATTGAAACTCACTTCATTGTGATGAATCATGGAACAATGTAGCACCTGGCATTTACTGTAGACAGTTGCCATATATATCTTGTTGCAGTTGATGGTGTTATTTTGGTCCTTATTGGATTTATCCAAATTAGGTTTGCATGCACCCACATCAAACTAGGATTGATGATTCCCGATGATAAATGCTATTGTTTCTTGATTAGGTTGTGTTTACAAGCTATGATTTCAACCATAACAATCCACTTAACATTAGGCAGGAATTCACTTCGATGTGACAAAATGGTGTACTATAACTACTGTTTACCATAGACAATTTCCACATTATAACTTGTTGCAGTGGATGTGTTATTTCACTCCTTTTGGATTTATTGAAATTAGGTTTGCATTGATACCTTTTTCTGACTTGCCAGCTTGATGCATTCAATTTCATATTTTTGTTTTCTTTATTTTATTTCAGAAGTAATAGTATTGGTCATAATTCATCTCATAATAGAGTAGAGTGAATATTTTGAAGTTGATGAGAAATTAAGAGCACAATCTAGACAACTTTATAATAGCATGCATATACATGACAATGTAGATGATTATGATGGTTGCATTGTAATTGACCTCCTATACTAAATCATCGAAAGGGGGTGCTAATGGTTTGGTTTTTAAGTCAAAAAGTGAGCAGACAAATTTCACAATTAAATTTTAACCAAAGCTCTACTATGAATAACACTATGGACCTACAATGACTCCAATCAAAACCATTAGAATTCTTGAATCTTGAAATGGTATTCTATGTTAGTGTCCTGTGATTATTATTGGATCCAAATAATCTTATTTAGTGAGAAGAAAGACCCTACATTTTTGGTTTATCCATATATGCATATTTACCCCAAATAGTGAGCTTTGTGGATAACAATAACAACTCCAGAGTTCAAAGGTTGATCTTCACAATGCTTCAAGTCTCTCTGCCTCTTCTAGCTCAATTGAATGTTCATTGAAATCAATATCATTATGGGAGAACATCCTTAGACAAATGTGATGTCCTGCAGGTTCAACAAACTATTCTTCTCTTTCCTCTGTAGAAATCTGCTTAGCCTTGCCTTTTCCTTTATCTTTCTTGGAAATTTGAATGGGAAAGGGCTCTTTGAAAACAAGGGAAATATGCTAAGAACCAAAATGAACAACAAGTCTTTCATAACACAAAAATGAGGCATTACTTAGATTATTCATTAATCAACTTCCTTCATTAGCAGGCCTAGATGAAGAAGTTTTATTCTAGTGGTTTCTGATCCATACTGAGGTCTAAGTACCACAATGTTAGTGCTACTTGGTTTCTCAAAAGGTATCTCTCCACATCCTGGTGCACTCAAGAAGACTTGCATCGATCTCGGTGCAACAGTGTATGATGGCATAGACGAAGAAGCATCTTGGAAGCATACAACAGTTACACGACAGTGGTAGAGTGCACTGGGAAGTCATGTGTCAGTCATAGAGGGTGTAGGGCAGTTATGTGACAGTGGCAGAGGGTGTTGGGATATTTCTTGTTCTTTCTATTTTCTTTAATGAACGTGTTTTTTGTTTAGAAAGTGTTGTTCATAGTTCAATTTAGAACAGTTAAGAATTAGAGTTGTTTTATTTTTAGCATAATTTTCTGAATTTGGAAAATCACTTGAGAGATTTCTTCCAAGATTAGATGGGGTGCTTTTTCCAGGCTAGAGGACACATGCATTTATGTAATCTGTCTTCTCCATGTTGGGCACTCCATTTAAGGGTTCCTCTCATGCAATTTTGGTGTGCTCCTCTAGAGAGATTTAGGATTTTCTATTTTAGGAAGCCCTTCATGTTGTCTGGGCACTTTGTTTTAAGAAGATAGGGTTAGAAGGTGGTACACATAGATGGTTCTATTGTTGTAAAAAACCTAGACATCTTGTCCTATAAAAGCAAGGCAAAGTGTGTGGTGGATTGATTCCAGTTTTGAGTCACTGCATGTATTTCTTGCAGTTAATATAAGCAGATGTGATTGAGATTTCATATTTTATCAGAGTGATGTGTTTGTGGAACTAGTATTCAGTATCTACTGTTTTGATCAGTGTTTACATTTTCAGTTTCCCAGGTTGTTAGGGCTTGTATTTCTGAGTGCAGATCTGTTTACCATGATCTAAAAATTCTAACAAGAGCACATGAAAATCCTAGATCATTACAAGAGATATGTCTGCAAGAGCAGGGGTAACTACAAATCAAAGGGAGTAGCAGACTTCTAAATAGTATTCAGGGGCTTGTCAAGACAAGTTTTCAAAAATATATAGAGATCTATAATAGACATGAACAAAAAAAAATTACGTGTGATATTGTTAAGATCGAAAACTGGAAACACAAAACAATAGATTGTACAAACTATAATTGTCATCAAAATAATATTTTATAATCCTTTTCAAGTTTAGAGCTAAATATAGTTTTTATCCCTCATTTTTTATTTGGAGTATTTCTTGATATTTATTGTGCACTTCTTCATAGGTTACAACAAGGCATGATCCATCTAGGGATTCATCTTCCCCGTGAGAAACAGTCAGCAAAATGGATCCTAAGAGGATCATGTATGCATAAAGAATCAAGGAGCATTGTGTATGGATAAAGAATGCTAAAAAAGTTGGGCATAGATTTAGCTCTGGATTTAAAAGTATATGTAATAACTGGTGTCAATACTTTATACTTTATTTATCCAGTGGTTTGTATTTGTATATTAGCAGCAATGCATAACCATCATTTTATCCTTAAACAAATGGCTTTGGATAACAAGAAGAACAAGTTAACTGTCATTGATAGTTTCTCTATTTTCTTTTGAAGGGGGTTGAAGATCAACATATTTTACAAAGGTTGCCATGTTGTAACAAGAAAAATCAACTAGTACTATGATGCTTCTGTATTAGTGAACACCTCTCTCCTTTGATGCCATTGCAGAGGTCCATATGATATGAAAATTTATTTTGTCTATGCAATAAATGTAATGTTCAATCAACAAGCATCATCTATAGATATACCTGGAAATATGTAAAGTTGACATTGCACCCTTTGAGAATGCAAAATTCATTGCACAACATCTTGAAGCAAGAAATTCTTCTTTTCCAATGGTGAAACTAACATGTAATTGAAATATACATTATATATGTTTATCTTCCTAGGTGTACTTCTAACAGAGATTCAAACATATCAACAATAATATAATGTAAAGGATAGTAATAAATGTCTGGAGCAAACTCCGATTAGAAGACCATGCCATCTCTGCATCCTTAATTCTATGGTCTATTAATGGAAATAAAATCACAAATTAGTATTTTAGCCTCTCATTATAAGCTAGTTAGTCCTTATTCTTCTATATTTGATATGTGCAAAAGATGAAGTTGTAGTTCTTAGTATTGTCTGGCATTTGGCTTCTCGTTAGTGTTTCAATTTCTCATTATAAGTAATTAACCCTTGTTCTGCTATATTGGAAATGTGTTTTCTAGTAGAAAGCCATTGCTTTCCATTATTTATAAATACTTTTATAGAAATATCTCAGTTGTCAATCATTTAGTTTCCTATAGTTAAAGCTTGTCAGAGTCTGCATGTTGGATGCTCTCTTTTCTTGTATTTTGTCCAGGAACAGTGTAATCAATGTCTCATAACTCCCTTACTTTCCTAGCATATTAGATGAGCTCATAATTTTCCCACTAAAAATAGGTTAAATGATTTCAAGTCTAACCTAGGGAAGGACTAAATTTTCTGATATTCAACTTTGGGAGAAGTTGTTGTGGATTTTAAATTCTACTTTGGATCTCCTCAGCAATTGAATTCCTTGGGAACGTGTGCCTATGGTGGGACCTTCTACTCTAAAATGTATTTCCATCAAAAGCGGGATGCATTGTCTTGGACTGACATTAAAATTTTGAAGCACTGGTTGCTACTGCTTCCATAATCATGTAAATTAGATTTACTGGGGTCTTTTGATGCAACAATTTTTCAATATGGAATCTGGATAGAAGGGTCTAGTTCTTATCACTTGCTTGTTCTTGTGTACTCTATAATGAAAAGATATAACGAAACGCTATACCTAATTCCTTGTGATGAGGAAAGCCTCCTATCATCTATGCAGACAACTACTTATAGATTACATCAGCTAAAGTGGAGAAAACACTTGTCCCCACTGTTCCTCAAGTGAAAAACCCACAAAATTTACTACTCTGTAACCTGCATATGACATACAATAAAAAATTGCTTCTAATGAGACAGCTTGATCAATTTAGTGTCTCATCCATGGCTCGAGTAGTTAAATGGATATGTTGCATTCTTCCATAACTAATTGCAGAAATTTCAAGTATTCATTGAAGATTTAGCTGTGGCAATTGGTCTCCTATATCAAGGTATGTATGGTTATTTTTTTTGGTGATATTCATATTCTTATAGGACCCTTTTTGTGAAGACATAATATTGCCTAGTGGTGTACCAATTGAGATGAACCTCACCTGTTCACTTGTAATGACTTGTAAAAAGGAAAACACTGGCATTTTTTTTCATATTGTCTATTGATGCTAGAGAGTTAATGTGCTTCTCTAGTTCATCATCTCAATTACAGATGCCATCATCTTCAGTTTTTTGATTTCATGATATCATTCAAAGATTCCAATGCAATACCTTGCAACTGTTCTTTAGTAAGGTCTACATAAATGCCACACTAACTGAAGCTTTATTACAAAAACTTCCCCAGTTTCACATTCTTTATAATATTAGAACTATCAATTCATGCAAACATGTGGCTCTGCCAAACCCTTAATGGTTGTTTAACTGAGAAATTTAAAGAGATCAACTTTTTGTTCTGTATATGTTAAATTAAATCTAGCTAGTGTATTTAGATATAAGGTGTTGTATCTCCATTCATTTGAAGGTATCTCCAGTCATCCTGCTATCACCTCTAAAGTTTTTAAGAGGTTTAGATAGAAGGAATGAAGTTCATCTAGTTTATGCCCAAGTCACGCTGTCAAAAGATAAAAAGAAAATATAGAGGTATCATAAATTTGTAGCAAATTTCAAAGAATGGAAAGATAATCATACTGCTAGCATGATACAATATGATACCAAACTTGTAACACATCACAAAGAACCTGATTATATTTCTGAAGAATAAATATGGCATAAAATTAGAAGAGAGATTGACATCAAATAAGATGAACCACCATAATGGATAGTCAAAGACTCAAGCATTCCATATCTGGTTTGAGCTTAAGGAAGCTTAGAGGTGAAAGTGTAAAAACATTCCTGGATTGGATAATACATGTTTTGGTACTTCTATTCTGGTACAAATATTTCTAGATCTAGCCCTAATAGTAACATAGATTTCCTCACACCTCGACAACTTCCTGATGTAATTGCCTCATGGGAAGGCTGGGCTAACATACATAAATCTATTCTCAAAGACAAAGTCACCTAGCAAGACCTTACTTTTCGATTAATATGGGGTTTCACAGGTATGATAAAAAACTGGTGGTATGGATTACCACAGGAGAAAACAACTAAAGTAACTCAATCTTATGATACTATTGTTGCATTGGTTGAATTTGTAAGCCATGAGTTCTTTGGCCAAGCCCCAATGGACACTGAACATTATGCCAGTTTATTTATTTCTCAAAGAATTTATAATTTATCCCTTTTGGATAAATTTAAGTGTGAAATTCATAAGCTTCTCTACAAGGCAGTTGACTCCTCTAACATTGCCGATCTTCACCATTATTTGGATACTATGCCAGGTCATATTCCTGATCTTGTCAAAGAATACATGCTTGATCATAAGTTACAAGTAGACAGTCAGTCATTAACATCATTGGATGATATTATTGTTAGAACAATTCAAAGGCAATGTGTTCAAAAGAATGTGCAAAAGAACTCAAGCATCATTAGATGTTTATAAGTAAACACTGCAATAGGTTCCCTCAAACCTACTTTTGGTCATCCCTAGAAACAGTGGTATGCCAATTACTCGTGCAAAAAAAATAAACCTTTAAGGTACAGATACAAGAGATATATGCCCTATATTGAGTATCTAGGAAAAAGAACATCCAATGTCTGGCATCGAACCAACAAAAGGAAAGAAATCAAGTGTTTTATTTGTAAAAAAAAAGGACATTGGGCATCCAAGTGTCCCTAGAAAACCAAGACTAAATTTGGCAAGAAGGTTGCAGCAGTCTTTTGTGCAGCATTGGATCCAACAGAATGGGATCTTCTTTCTCATTCTCCTTTAGACTTTGATCCTGAATTGAGTTTTCATTTGATTTCTTCTTCTGAATCTACTGTATAATATCATTCATCTTGTACTTATTTAACTTCTCTTTCTTAAAATGACACATATTCTCCTGATGAATTTCTTGACATTAATTTTTTATTTGTTAAAATGCTCCATAGTGAACCCGCAGAAGAAGCCCTGTTAGCTAGTCTTCATTCCCTCCAACTTGAAAAATTATGTCTCTCGCTATCATTTTCGCCATCAAAGGTTTCATGCTTCTTCCATCTCTTGGCTCATTGCTCATCTTTCTAATCTGCACTTGTGGAACATGGTGATTGATGTAGCCACTTTGTCAAAACCTGTTTCCAAAGCCCCCAAGGTTCACACACATAGAAAGAAGAATCCTCATTCATTTTTTTCTTAGCCAATGGATACACTCTATACTCATTACCAGAAATACCATCCCAACACTATTCAAGCAAGGATTCATAGGAGACAAAGGGCAACAAAGATATTTTAGTTGTAGGAAACTATGCAACAAAAGCTAATGCTTATGGTTGAATTAAAATAGGGTATTTCTCAGGACCAAGAGGAAATAAGAACATTACTAGAGGACCAAGAAAAATATCCTACAGTATCTGACTCAGAAGAAGAATGACTAGAAAGGACAGAGAAGCAAAGCGAAGCCATTGCATTGGCACATCTTCTAGATGAATCTCTTGAGCTTTTCCCTCGAGAACAGATAAGTAATGAGTATGTTGAAAGACATTGTTAATGCATAAGAATTCTTGGATTAGAAGATAGGCTTGTCATTACTATCACTTCAAAGTTTTTTTGATACAAGCTATACTAGCTAGATGCACAAATAGACACGGGATCAATGATCTCATCTGCTAGGTATAATGTTATCCCTCGATATTTTTGGGAACAGCATGAAACCGGATTCACGACTATAATGATGAGTTCATAATATATCAAACATCGAGCTGCGAGACTTCCTATCATTCTTAATGGCAAAGCAATTCATTGTACACTACTTACATATTATTTTGGGTTGTGATGTTCTGTTAAGGAAATGGGCATGACTTTGTGAATCATTGGTTACCTTTTATTATAGCTCAAGACACTATTACATTGCATGTAGGGAATGAATCTAT
Organism: Picea mariana; assembly: GCA_032191745.1. Taxonomy (NCBI): domain Eukaryota; kingdom Viridiplantae; phylum Streptophyta; class Pinopsida; order Pinales; family Pinaceae; genus Picea; species Picea mariana. The sequence continues at coordinate 240,787 of JASDQU010103124.1, forward strand.
TCAAATTCCTGTGAAATTTGAATATGTTGAAAGGGTTAAGATGGATCAATAGGATCCATCTCCAGAAATGATCCATCAATTAGTTGAACATTTGATGAAGATTAAGAAGATATGTAAGCATGCAAATCTTAATGGCTAGTCTGTTTTATAAGCAATTATTGACAAAATAACGATTTAATGTACTGCAAAGCTTCCAAATTCTTTCTGGAGTAGAGAACAATACTTTGTGGATCTACCATATAGAGAAAATTATTCAGGAACTCCTCAAAAGGCTTATGCAAATCAAATGTCTCCCACTAAGATGGACTACTACAAGCAGGAGATTGAAGAACACCTATGGAAAAAACTCATTGAGCATAGCAGAAGTCCATGGGCTTGCTCAACGTTTATGTCGAAAAGGACTCAGAACAAAAATGTGGCAAACCAAGGATGGTGATCAACTATAAGCCCCTGAATGCAACATCAATGATTATCAGGTAACCACTACCCTCAAAAGAAACACTCTTTACCAAAATAGTCAATTGTCATATATTCAACAAGTTTGATCTAAAGAGTGGTTTCTGGAAGATTGGAATAGTACTTACAGATAGGTATAAAATAGGGTTTGTGGTTCTTCATGGCCAATACAAGTTGCTTGTTCTTCCTTTCGATTTGAGGAATGCTCCATCAAAATTTTAGAAGATCGAGGATGTTTTCAGTCCTTTAGATTTTGTAATAGCATACATAACTAACATATTAGTATGTTCTTATGATACTAACCAACATAAAAAAAGATCTAGAGGAGTTCTTCTCTATTGTTTTTAGACACATCCTTGCATTATCCGAGAAGAAAATGGAGATAGGGAAAACCAATATTGAATTTCTTGGTCTTTTTATCAATGAAGGAAAAGTAGAACTACAAACTCATGTCCTTCAGGCATTGGCAGAGTTTCCAGATAAAATCCTGGACAAAAATAAACTCCATAGGTTCTTAGGCTGTTTAAACTTTAAACTACATTAGGTTCTTATATAAGAATCAGGTTGCATACATACTCTGTCTTCATATGAGATTAAAGTACAAACTAGAACCATGGACCTATGAAACGACTAAAGCCATCCAGACTATTCAACAAAAAATCCAGAACCTCAAGGCTCTTTCTCTTCCTAAGCTGGACCTGCCATTCATTCTTGAGACAGATGCCTCAAATGTCATTTGGGAAATTGTCCTACAAAAACATGTTCATAGAAAAGAAGCTTGCATGTACTCTTTCAGTTGTTTCAAAGAACTTGAATTAAAATATCCGTCATCATATAAAGAAATCCTAGCAGTCAAGAACGACATAAAATTGTTCATGCTACTTATTAAACCTCTCCATTTCATAGTTCATACTAATCTTAAGCATATGTAGAGTATTTTGCATAATAAAAGGCTGCTGAAACAAGGCAACAATGTGTCATGCATTGGAGCGCATGGTTGCATGGGTTTGATTTCTTCATAGAATACAAACCTGACAAAGATAACTGTCTGGATGATATACTTACCAAATAAGGATCGAAGATGGTCACCTGCAAGATGATGAGAACATTCTATGGTTGTCCTGAGTGTCCGTTTAATTATTGTATTGAATGTTTAATTAACTTAGTTAAAAGGAGTGAATTCATTCACATTATTTTACATCATGTGATTAATTCCATTAGCACAGAAGATCCCTCTATGTATTTTAGGGATTCTCCAAAATTTGTAATAAGTAGATTTGGTAGATATCATCCCAAGGGAGGACAACCATTTATCTACAGTTTTGAAGCTTGGTTGTCATATAATTACTACTGCAATCTATATAGACTCATTCAACATGAAGGGGTCATGAGTTTTACATGTGAATGTGGTTCCATTATCCATATACATGCTCTCCATGGATTTGCTTGTTCATGCATCAGACATGTTCCCGAGTTCCAGAATTACAAGAGCAGGAAACAAATTTCAATTCTATTTTTTTGTGTAGAAAACATGCAAGGGTGGATCTCGTTTGAATGTTTGTGTTGACTAGTTCAGGAGACATCAAGTCACCCATCCCATCAGTGCAAAAGGAATTGTCATAGATCCATGCACTGTGATAGATTACACCATAAGTCTACAAAAATTGTTGCATATTGCATATTCATATTGTTGCATATTCATATTTATAAGGTTTTATAATTCAATGAAAGACTCGCCAAGATTTTACAAGATTTTATAATTCAGTGAAAGATTCGCCAAGATTTTACAAGATTATATAATTGAATAAAAAATTTGCTAAAAAAGTATATATACATATTATATTGTTGATAAAATAGCCTTCAATTTTTCCTATGTATCATGGGGATTCGCCCATTTATTATATATATAAATTTAGTTGGGGTTCTTAAAATCACCCCTGCTCGGGGGCTATGAGTTAGGGATTATATATTATAATATATATATATATATATATATATATATATATATATAATTTATAAATTATATAATTTATATAATATATAAATTATATTATATATAAATAATATAGAAAAAAAAAACAACATAAAAAAAAACAAACCAAAATGACACTACACCACTACACTATCGCGCTCCTATTTTGAATCTTGTGCAAATAGTTGCATGCATGCAGAGTGGAGAGGAGAGGAGCATTGGAGCTTGCACGAATAGCTGCACACATGCAGAGTGGAGAGGAGAGGAGCACGGGAGAAGGAGGGAGAGGCGCACAAAGAAGTAGGAGCACAGAGAAGGAGGGAGAGGTGCACAAAGAAGTAGGAGCATGAAGAAGGAGGGAGAGGTGCACAAAGAAGGAGGGCACACGGGAGGAGGGCACATCAGAGGAGGGCACAAGGTTTCTAGGGTTCCCCAGAGGAGGGAACACGGTTTTGAGGGAGCACCAGAGGAGGGAACATGCAGAGGAGGGCGCACAGGAGGAGGGAGCACACAGAGGATAAATATGGTTTGACTTCTTTCTCCTATCACTTGAGTGTGCATGCTAATTGTTTGATGAAATGCTTGATAGAAATATGGTTTGATGGAATGTAATGGTTGTAGGTATTTTTTCATAATGGGCTTGCAGAGTTCCCAAATATCACTTCTCAAGCTCAACATTCTTACCATGTGCCAAAAATTGTCACTATCTTCTATGTAGTTCAAATCTTCCCTAAAATAGAGCACACAAATGAGCTAAGTCATCCTTTCAAAATGCACATAGATGGTTTTATATTAATGTGAAATATATAAATAAAGGTGGAAACTTGTAGTCCTTCATACGAATAATGACATCTTCAAATCTAGCACTCCAACATCACCTTTATATGAGAGATAAAGCTGGCCCAAATGGAACTTTATGCCTTTTTCTGGCACTTCAAAACTTTCCTGCCTAGATTTGTAAAATGCACTTAATGCCCATAAAAAATTCTTCTAGAGAAAGCCAACTATTCTAGGTTTAACAATATTTACATCCTCACAAAAGCGATGTGTCAAACTATGATAATAGATAATCTGAAGGAGATCATCATCATTGTCCACCTCATCATTGACTACTCGTATCATCTATTAGGACTTTGGGGGTGGATCTTTGAATGAAGGACAATATTGTATATTGAGCCCACATAAGTAACAACATACCTGACTTGTAACACTAAAGATACAATTGCTGGGAATGTTTCTCCGTACCCCACCATAGAAGAGATACCTCATATCTTGGGATTGATACACACTGTGTTCTTTTCATGACTCCTTGTATTAGTGTCTTGTCTTAATGTTTTCCTAATCATCCTAGTCTCCTTTTCAATCCAAAAAATAGCCTTGGTTTTTCAGGTTGAACTTGGAGTTGTTTTAATAGTGCTTAGTGGTATTGGATGTGCAAAAAAAGTAGAATATGTTCAACTTCTGTAGGTTCTTGTCTCTTTTACTAGGTTTCCCATTATCACTAGATTGTTTTCCCTCCTTTGTTTTCTTTAATTAGGGTCACTTGGATTCGATGAAACTAAATATAAATATTTTGGTAGGGTCACACACATAAATATTGCAGGGAGCATAGTAATGTAGTGAGAACCAAAGTGGTGAGGATCCGATATTTCCCCCACCTACCTTATGACAGGAAGGTCATTTCTTGACAATCCACATAGGCTAAATTAAATGTGAAAAAACTAGGCAATAAATTTTCAAAAATACCAAAATATCACAATCCTTCAAGCCATGATTAACCTAATCCTCCTTATTGATGATTAAATATGATCCCCAAAGAGGTAAATGATACCTAATTCTTATAGGAGAAGTAGTTGTCATGGGAAATAGGGATGGAAACTTGTATACACTAAGTGTGGGGATACTAGAAGTCGCATTGAGATCCATGGTTAATCTAGTTGATTAGTGAAAAAGATCGTCACTTGGAATCACAAGTTTGGGCACGTTGGAACATAGTCTTCGGAAGTTGTTTGTTTACTTTCTAAAAATAAATCATAAGTCTTTGAGAATTTTAAAGTTTTTAAAGCCTTTATGTAGAAGCAATTGGGAGACCATTGAAAATACTAAGGTGTAATAATGGGGGAGAGTGCACATTAAAAGCATTCAATATTTTTTTTCTCTCATGAAGGGATCCAATTAGAATATACTTCCCCATATTAATTGTAGTGAAACAAGGTAGTGGAGAGAAAAAAATGGCCTATGGTGGATAATGCAAGGTGTATGCTTAAAAGTTTCATACTAACAAATACAATCTAGAGAAAAGCATGGAAACCACAACCTATGCCTAAAGTAGGTTACCTACCAAAGAATTGCAGAAGTAATTGTTTGGAGCATGGAATCGAAAGAAGCCAAATGGTTAGAATTTGAGAACTTTTGGTTTTCCATTATATGCATACATTATAGATAGAGGTGAAAAAAAATGGATGATAGGAGCACAAAATGTATTATGGTTGGCTATGGTTCAAATGAAACTATTTATAGATTGTATAGCCCAATAGAACATTCAATGATTATAAGTTGAGATGATTTTTTATGAAGTTGCAGTGTTAGTGAAGCATCTCGATAGCGACTACAAAGGTAGGAGAAGCATTAAGATTTTGGATGTCCCCTCGATGGAGATAATTGAGGAATATACCGAGGGAACTTCAAATGAATATAATCCTTGATTTTGGGAGAGTGTAGAAGTGAAAAAAACCTAACAAATAATTGTCGGCACTAAGAATATCAACAAGAATCCAAAAACTATTAGAGACACTATGGAGTTATGCAAGGAATGTTGAAGTCCTCGAACCCCGAACAATAAAAATTGCGCTTAAAGGCCAAAACATGGTAGAATGGAAACAAGCTATGGATGAAAAGTATGAGCCATTAGTGAAGAATCAAACTTGGTCACGTGTTCCTCTACCAATAGTTAAGAAAGAAACTAGTACTAAGTGGGTTTTCAAACAAAACAAGTCAAGTGATGCAGTTGAGAAATATAAAGCTCAATTGATGGTGAAAGTGTAGACACAAATTTAGGGCATAGACAACCCAAAGAATTTTATACCAATAGTGAAGATGGCATCCATTATAGAAATCTCAGTAATTGCAATAATGATGCATATGCATATCCATCAACATGATGTTGAGACAAAATTCATTAATGGTATGTTGAAGGAAGATATATGTATGGAACAACTTGAGGGTTGTGTACAAAAAGGAAACAAGCATATGGTGTGCATGTTGCAAAAGTAATTCCATAGACTTAAGAAATCCTATAGGGCATGATATTGACACATTGTTGCACATTTAATGAATGAGGGTTTCCAACATTATACTACATATCTAAATATTTATGTCAAGCATAATGTCAAGTCTTTTATCATTTTGTCATTCTCCATAGATTATGTATTTGTATGAGAAAGGATTTATCTTTGTTAAATTCTTTCAAATCAAAACTCTTGCAGAATTTGACATGTTGGATCATGGAGAGATCCATTAATCCTACTTGGTTATTCAAGTAGTAAGAGATTTGAGCAATAGGAAGTTTAATTTGAGTCAAAGTAGATACATTGAACATATCCTTTAGATATTAAGGATGAGTGATTTCTAAAATGTTAAGACTCAAATGGAAATTGCTCAAAAATTTTCACAAGATATGGGTCCAAGTACTCAAGTTGATGAGGAAGCTATGAGAAATATTTCTTATTGGAGTGTGGTAGGCATCCTTATGTATGAAATAGTATGCATGAAACTTCATATTTCTTTTGCAATTACAAATGTAAGTGATTTATCAAGTAATCTTGGGTTGCAACATTGGGAAACAATTAAAAGTATTTTCACATTTCTCAAAGGAACATGGGCATCGACATCTGTGAGAGAATGTTAGATGCAATTCAATTGTTTGGATATTGTGATGCATATTGGGAAGAAGATTTTGTTGATTTCAAATCAACATCTAGATATTGCTTCAAGTAAGTTGGTGGAATTGTCTCATGGAGAAGAAGTAACCCACCATTTCCTTATCAAGTGCTAAAGAAAAACATGTAGTAGAAAATCATGCAAGCAAGGAATTGATGTGGCTAAGAAAATTACAAAAATATGTTAGGTTAGAGCAACAAAATCCTACAATTTTAATATCTGATCACCAAAGTTTCATGCAAGAATAAAGAGCATTTAAGTGCAGTACCATTACGTTTGTGAGCAATTGGAGAAGCATAAATTTTATCTTGAGTTTTGTGAAACAAGATAGTTGATCACTAATGTAATGACAAAGGTACATATTCATATGGATTGAGAAGTCTTGTAGATTATGAGGATAGAGATGCATAGCTTTACTAATCCCTGAGATGTTTCAATTTTGAGGAAAAGCCCTTAATTCTAGATCATCCCACGTTGTTAATGACAAGTTAATCACCTCATACTTTCAATATTTATGCAAGTTTTGCCACAAAAGATCCAATAAACATACGGCATTTTGGAGATTGGTTAGGGATCATTAATTTCAACAACTTCTGTTAAAGGTCAACACAAGCCTTAGCACTAATTTCTAGTGATCAAATTTGAAGATTCCATTTCCCTTCAAGACCTGCCCTTCAAGGATTATTGAGCCTTAATGGCATTAAAGGTCATGATTGGTTGAAAGGATATCACTTTATGCATAAAATTGTCATTAAGAAAAAAAATATAATTACTACTGCATGGAAATTAAGGGTTTATCAAGAAAATGAAATCAAAGAGAAATATTTCCTTTCCTTAATCTGTAGATGATCCGGATTATTTTCGGCACGAAATGAGAGCGGAGATATAATAAAGAAATGCACAGAGATATTGCGTATATCCAATAATATAACAGAAATATATCAGAGATGCAACCATAAACACAGAGATACAGTAATACACGATTTCTATTAATGAAAGAAATGTACAGAGACTG